>ONZH01028085.1:0-146325 GCA_900303285.1 Rhinella marina
TTTTTCTTTGATTATGAGGTTAGTCACCGAAATGGTATTCCAACAATCTTGAAGGAGTTCCCAGAGATGTTAGCACTTGTTGCCCTTTTGCCTTCACTCTGCATCCAGCTCACCCCAAACCATCTCGATTGGGTTCAGTTCTGGTGACTGTGGAGGCCAGGTCATCTGGTGAGCACCCCCATCACTCTCCTTCTTCGTCAAATAGCCCTTACACAGCCTGGAGGTGTGTTTGGGGTCATTGTCCTGTTGATAAATAAATGATGGTCCAACTAAACGCAAAACCGGATGGAATAGCATGCCGCTGCAAGATGCTGTGGTGCCATGCTGGCTCAGTATGCCTTCAATTTTGAATAAAATCCCCAACAGTGTCACCAGCAAAGCACCCCCACACCATCACACCTCCTCCATGCTTCACGGTGGGAACCAGTCATGTAGAGTCCATCCGTTCACCTTTTCTGCTTCGCACAAAGACACGGTGGTTGGAACCGAAGATCTCAAATTTGGACTCATCAGACCAAAGCACAGATTTCCACTGGTCTTAATGTCCATTCCTTGTGTTCTTTAGCCCAAACAAGTCTCTTCTGCTTGTTGCCTGTCCTTAGCAGTGGTTTCCTAGCAGCTATTTTACCATGAAGGCCTGCTGCACACAGTCTCCTCTTAACAGTTGTTGTAGAGATGTGTCTGCTGCTAGAACTCTGTGTGGCATTGACCTGGTCTCTAACTGAGCTGCTGTTAACCTGCGATTTCTGAGTCTGGTGACTCGGATAAACTTATCCTCCGCAGCAGAGGTGACTCTTGGTCTTCCTTTCCTGGGGCGGTCCTCATGTGAGCCAGTTTCTTGTTGTAGCGCTTGATGGTTTTTTGCGACTGCACTTGGGGACACTTTCAAAGTTTTCCCAATTTTTCGGACTGACTGACCTTCATTTCTTTAATTTTTCGGACTGACTGACCTTCATTAAGTAATGATGGCCACTCATTTTTCTTTACTTAGCTGCTTTTTTCTTGCCATAATACAAACTCTAACAGTCTATTCAGTAGGACTATCAGCTGTGTATCCACCTGACTTCTGCGCAACACAACTCATGGTCCCAACCCCATTTATAAGGCAAGAAATCCCACTTATTAAACCTGACAGGGCACACCTGTGAAGTGAAAACCATTTCAGGTGACTACCTCTTGAAGCTCATCAAGAGAATGCCAAGAGTGTGCAAAACAGTAATCAAAGCAAAAGGTGGCTACTTTGAAGAACCTAGAATATAAGACATATTTTCAGTTGTTTCACACTTTTTTGTTACGTATATAATTCCACATGTGTTAATTCATAGTTTTGATGCCTTCAGTTTGAATCTACAATTTTCATAGTCATATGAAAATACAGAAAATCTTTGAATGAGAAGGTGTGTTCAAACTTTTGGTCTGACTGTATATATATATATATATATATAATATAATAATATATATATATATATAACTTTATGGAGAGATATGATTATTCTAACCAGATTACAAGGGGCTATGCTGTTATTATTGGATTAGATTTAAACATTAAATTGTTAATTGATTATTACATCTCTATTAGAGATGAGCGAGCACTAAAATGCTTGGGTGCTCGTTATTCGAGTAACGAACCCCATTGAAGTCAATGGGAGACTCGAGCATTTTTGCAGGGGATCAAGGCTCTGCCTAGGGAAGGCTGGGTGAAAACCTGGAAACATCAGAAAAATGATGGAAACACCACGGAAATGGGACAGGAAACAGCAGGGGCAGCATGCTGGATGCCTCTGAGGCTGCCTAATCCCACCATTACCCCAAATTCTCAGGCAACAGCCTGGTGTTACCCTCATGGCAATGTGCTCACCCAGACAAGAAAGGCGAGGCACATTGCCCATCACATGTTAGGGAAGCACCCAACTAGGTGCAACGAAGCGTCCATCACCGCCTGCAGGTGACACCACTGCTCATGCTGGGTGCTATCCCCCGCCCCATGACGCAGGCATAAGCCTGACACATCATGGTGACAGCGTAGTGACACCAACAAGTTGACCAAGTTAGATTGAGGTAGAAACTTAAATGTCTGTAGGTGAGCCTCCCAAAAATTTGTTTTGAGTGTCCGAAGTTGACCCTCCTAAAAAATTGTTTAGGAGTGTCTGCGGTTACCCTCCTGTAAAATATTTTTTTTTGTTTTCCCTGTTATTAGTTAATGTACAAACCCATGGGCTGGCATGGTGGGAATATATAGGTTTTGCGTCACAGATGGTCCACTGCACCGTTACATTTTCTTCATCATTGCCAATTACTTTTTCACCAACTGTTGTCTTGCAATGATAAAGGGAAGGTGAATCCACTGCGGAAGAAAAGTGTCATCCTCCTACAATTCTACGCTTTGCTCTCAATTGAAAAGGGATGTTCTTGCCGTGGCCTTCCTCATAGTGGCCGCTTCTGCGAACGACAGAGGTGGTGTACCTGCTGACAGCCTGACCGAACGCGATGGCAGACGGGGAGACACTCCCTCATGTAAAATTGTTTTGGAGTGTCTGCGGTTGACCCTCCTGTAAAATATTTTTTTGGTTTTCCCTGTTATTAGTTAATGTACAACCCATGGCTGGCATGGTGGGTATATATAGGGAAGCACCCAACTAGGTGCAACGAAGGTCCATCACCCATGCCCATACTGGCACTGCTCTCCTATCCCCAGCCACACGATGCAGGCATAAGCCTGACACAGCATGGCGGTGACACCAACAAGTGACCAAGTTAGATGAGGTAGCAGGTGAGCCACCGAAAAAATTAAGCCTGACGCTGCATGGCTGTGACAACAGAGTGACCGAGTTAGACTGAGGTAGCAGGAGGTGAAGCACGGATGGTAATTCGAAGGTGGAGGAGGAGGGGTTGGAGAAAGTGGCATAGTAATTCTGAGAAACCGTGAACGAGGTAGGCCCCGCAATCCTCTAAGTGGGCAGTACATGAGCGGCCCCAGGGTCAGACTCGGTCAAGTATGTGAAATGCTCAGGGTGGCCGAACGCCGTGCTCGACGGGGGACCCGTTTCGGGTTATCGATTGTCGAAATGTTGGCTTACATCAAGTTTAGTATCTGTTCTTATCAGTTGCTGTGGCTGTTGGTGGTAAAGTGGTGAGCATAGCTGCTTCCCAAGCAGTTGACCCGGGTTCGCAGGAGGCAATTAAAAGAAGAACCAAAAAAAAATCTGTACAATATCTAATACGTTCCCTACCCGGGTAAATTGCTTGGAGAGAGGGCCTGTAGGTGGGGGGGAAGGAGGTTGAGCTGGAAGAGCCAGAGGAGTGCCCCCTTGGCAAGCATGTGTAGTGGTGACAACAGCCGGATGGAGTTCGAATGACGACGCAGGACCCCAACTTAAAAATTTAGCATCAACCGGTACAGTTGTCAACTATGAGATTGATCAAGTGTGGTATGTGTTCTATGTATTCTTCTCAGTTTAATAACGTATATGGCACCTATCCTGAAAAATAGTTTGGAGAGAGAGAAAGAGAGGAAAAAGACGTATTTTTAAAAGTGACGTTCAGTATAGATCAGTTAAAGAGAAAGAAAGGATTTTATGAAATGGATTTGTATCCCTGAGAGCAAAAGAACTTATTTTATTACGTGACGTGCAGTATAGATCACTTGGAGATAAAAAGGGGAATGTGCAGACTTGGGCTGCTATAGTGCAAACCACTATGGTGGTGACAACAGAGTGAGCGAGTGACACTGCGGGAGCAGGCGAACCACATAAACATTTTTTGTGGCCCTGTATGGCGGTGGTGACAACAGAGTGACTGAGTTAGTATGCGGTAGCTGGTGAAGCACCCAAAAATTTAGCCTGACACAGCATGGCGGTTACACCACCAATGACTTTGTCCGACTGAGAATGCAGTCAAATGGCTTTTGTTGAGCCTCCAAAATTTTTTTTCTTTTCGGAGTACATAAAGTCTACCCTCAGCAAAAAAAAAAATTTTTTTAAATGTCGGTACTTGCGCATCCTGAAAAATTGTTTTGGACAGTCTGTTTGACGCTCCTGAAACATTGTTTTACACTGTCTGTAGTTGACACTGCAGAAAAATTGTTTGGAGAGAGGGCCTGTAGGTGGACCTCCGGAAAAATTGTTTGGAGAGAGGGCCTGTAGGTGGACCTCAGGAAAAATTGTTTGGAGAGAGGGCCTGTAGGTGGACCTCAGGAAAAATTGTTTGGAGAGAGGGCCTGTAGGTGGACCTCAGGAAATATTTTTGGAGAGAGGGCCTGTAGGTGGACCTCCGGAAAAATTGTTTGGAGAGAGGGCCTGTAGGTGGACCTCCGGAAAAATTGTTTGGAGAGAGGGCCTGTAGGTGGACCTCTGGAAAAATTGTTTGGAGAGAGGGCCTGTAGGTGGACCTCAGGAAAAATTGTTTGGAGAGAGGGCCTGTAGGTGGACCTCCAGAAAAATTGTTTGGAGAGAGGGCCTGTAGATGGACCTCCGGAAAAATTGTTTGGAGAGAGGGCCTGTAGGTGGACCTCCGGAAAAATTGTTTGGAGAGAGGGCCTGTAGGTGGACCTCAGGAAAAATTGTTTGGAGAGAGGGCCTGTAGGGGGCCTGAAAAATTGTGGTAAAAGAGTGCCAGTTGGACCTCTAAAAAATGGCGTTTTTTTGGTCAGCGTTAGGCAAAGACGACAAGGAGGAGGAGTAGGAGGAGTAGAGAAGAGGAATCGGATACATAAGTAATGTAAATCTTTAGCTGCTTTCCCCGGAGGAGATTTAAATTCCGGTGAAATCCAGGCTTTGTTCATTTTAATAAGCGTCAGCCTGTCAGCGCTGTCAGTTGACAGGCATGTACGCTTATCGGTGATGACGCCACCAGCTGCACTGAATACCCGCTCTGACAGCATGCTAGCGGCAGGGCAGGCCAGCACCTCCAAGGCGTACAGCGCCAGTTCAGGCCACGTGTACAGCTTTGAAACCCAATAGTTGTATGTAGCAGATTGATCGGTCCGGACGTTGGTATGGTCAGCTAGGTACTCCCTCACCATCTTTCTGTACAGCTCCCCCCTACTCTGCCTAGACTGGGGACAGGTGACAGTGTCTTGCTGGGGTGACATAAAACTGGCAAAGGCCTTGGAGAGCGTTCCCCTGCCAGTGCTGGACAAGCTGCCTGCTCGCCTCCTCTCCCCCGCTACTTGGCCCACAGAACCATGCCCTCTGCCGCTAGCAGCGTCAGATGGGAAGGATTGTTTCAGCTTGTGCACCAGGGCCTGTTGATATCTATTCACTCTCATACTCCTTTCCTCTGCAGCGATGAGAGTGGAAAGGTTCTGCTTGTACCGTGGGTCCAGGAGAGTGAACACCTAGTAATCGGTGTTTGAAAAAATGCTTCTAACATGAGGGTCACGGGATAGGCAGCCTAACATGAAGTCTGCCATGTGTGCCAGAGTCCCAACACGCAAGAATTCCCTCTCCTCACTGGCCTGACTCTCCATTTCCTCCTCCTCCTCCTCCTCTTCAGCCCACACACGCTCAAGAGTTAAGAAGGACTGAGCACTGGTACCCTCTTCTGTCTCGCCGACATTATCCTCCTCTTCCTCCTCATCCTCATCCCACTCCTCCGATACGCACTGAGAAACAGCCTGGAGGGTGCTCTGGCTATCAAGCGACGTATCTTCCTCCACCGTCTCTTGTGACAAGCGCAAAGCATCCGACTTGATGCTGAGCAGTGAGTTTTTCAACAGGCAAAGCAGCGGGATGATGAGGCTGATAATGGCGGCATCGCGGATGACCATCTGTGTTGACTCCTCAAAGTTGGTCAACACCTGGCAGATATCAGACATCCACGTCCACTCCTCATTGTAGACTTGAGGAATCTGACTGACCTGACTACCAGTTCTAGTGGAAGTTGACATCTGGCAGTCTACAATCGCTCTGCGCTGCTGGTAAACTCTGGATAACATGTTTAATGTTGAATTCCATCTCGTGGGCACGTCGCACAACAGTCACACACAACCATGCCTGGCTTGAGGTTCAGCGGTGCCAGCCACACATCGGTCTGCGCCGTGATGCCCTGTAACAGCTCTTGGGCGGTGTGCCTTTTGTCACCTAAGCTCAGCAGTTTGAGCACCGCCTGCTGGCGCTTACCCACGGCACTGCTGCTGCGCCTAGAGCTACCGACTGAAGGCGCCGTGCCCACGGATGGTAATTCGGTGGAGGAGGAGGAGGAGGGGTCGGAGGAGGCATAGTACGTCTGAGAGACCGTGACCGAGGTAGGCCCCGCAATCCTCGGTGTGGGCAGTACATGAGCGGCCCCAGGGTCATTCTCGGTCCCAGCCTCCACCAAGTTAACCCAAACTCAGCCCCTGCTGACGGTGGCTATTTTGACTGCAACCCAGACAAATGTCGCACAGAGATTTTTGTAATCTTGCTGTATCAGTGAGAACAAAAGACCTTTTTTAATTAAGTGACGTACAGAATGTGTCACCTGGACAGAAAATACGGATTGTGTTGAGTGGACAGCTGAACTGTGACACACAGAATGGTTCCACACAGCTGTGTGAAATGGATTTGTATCACTGAGATAAAACAACAAAAAAACTATTTTTTTATATATATTTTTTTTAATATATTTTTTTTTTATATTTTGTTTTTTTTTTAACGTGACGTGCATAAACTATCAGAGAGCAAACTCAGCCCCTGCTGACGGTGGCTATTTTGACTGCAACCCAGACAAATGTTGCACAGAGATTTTTGTAATCTAGCTGTATCAGTGAGAGCAAAAGACCTTTTTTAATTAAGTGACGTACAGAATGTGTCACCTGGACAGAAAATACGGATTGTGTTGAGTGGACAGCTGAACTGTGACACACAGAATGGTTCCACAGAGCTGTGTGAAATGGATTTGTATCACTGAGATATAACAATAAAAAAAAAGGGTTATATATGGCGATAGCTGCACTACTAGTGCCAGCCAACCCAGCCAGGAGACCAATAAAAAATGTCTTGTAGCCCTTAGAAGCGCTGTTGGGTTCTTTTGAGATCACTCCTGCCTAACAAAGAACTAAATGCAGGCCCTAACACTCTCCCTGAAAAGCAGCAGCTCTATCCCTAACGACATCCAGGGCCCCACGTGATGCTGGGTGTACCGCAGAGTCTCCTGGCTTGTGATTGGCTGAGTTTATAGGCGCCAAAAATGCACAATGCGGAAGTTGCCATTTCCTCGAGCATGGCGAGATACTCGTCCGAGCAGCGAGTACTTACGAGTACCGTAATACTCGAACGAGCACCAAGCTCAGACGAGCATGCTCGCTCATCTCTAATCTCTATAGCCACTGTATCATAAAAAAAATTTTTTCTGCTAATATCATATTAAGAAATAATATCAATAGTAAAAGAACCATATACAACAATTATAATTTCTAGGGGATCCTATATCACAAACGTATGCAGTTCCCACCATATACAGTATATCTCTCCAAGCAACTAATTTGAAAGAGGTTCCACAAAGAGAGATACACGGTTGGCACCACTCAACAATCAACATCTAGAGCCTGCAGGCCACACGGATGAATAACAGGTGCTGCACAGTAGCAAAAAGAACAATAGAACAAAAAAATTGCGAAAGAAGAAAAGATACCACGGCACTCTTCAGTCAAATTAGTCCCATTTATTGTAGAAACAGTGCACTTGGAGTAAGACAGTAAATGGTACCGGTCAAATTTCTGGTGGGAGTAATTTGATTGGTGAGCGCCGTGGTATCTTTTCTTCTTTTATAATTTGAGAATGGTGACCACCAATCTTGAGAAAAGTAGGAACAGTAGAGGAAAGTAGAGTATATTCCAAGCACAGAGTGTTAAACCTTTGTGGCTAACCTATTGTTATGCCACAATGTGCTTGTTGAAGGATCGAACCATCAAAATGTCAGACTAAACTGGTTGATCAGGGTTGAAGGTTACAAATGTAAAGCAACCGAGTTGATTTGTGCAAAAGTAATAAATGGTCAGCTATATTTGGCTGATCATGCCTTACATTTATAGTTTCAACCAACATAGGCCAAAAACTGAACAAGACAGATCACATTTTGGATGGACAGGGGTCTGCTGTCAGCCACCATAAATAATAGTTTGCATATAATTTTCAAATGATGGCCCACCAAAATGGTCAAAATTTGAGATGGAGACACAAATTATGTCAGATTTGATCTTAATTTTTATGAGTTCTTTCAAAGCCTGCTTTTATGTTTTTGGAAATCCCATAGAAGTGAATAGAGAGATCTGTGCATGTACGGCAACAACTCCATTCACATTGGCTGGGGTCAGAGTATCCCTGTTCTGGACACAGGTTACAAGTCCAAGAGGTCCCAGAACTACGAAGATAACAGCAGTGCTGGAACCATTATATGATGGACACCAACAGCACTGGATGGACCCAGGAGATTATAATGGGTTCAGTGAAGTTTCTGTCATGATTCTTGTCATTTTCTCAGACAAATTGTGCAGCATGCCGTACTATTATTTTTAGCATTTTAGAAAAAAGCAGATGGGAACAAGCCCTTAATAAATTTGCTGTCTGAAATAAAAATAGATATTGTATGACTCATGGTTGAAGATTCCTAAGAAAACCATTAATCTCCACAAAAATATGTTGACTGACCCGCTTTATCAATAATGTCACCCACCATGATATGCCACAGAATATAGAATCATACATACATCATTACAAATGTCGGTTAGCTATGCTAGATTAAAGTAATAGGACTGCATTCTTACGTATGAAAATTTCAAGGCACTAGAACTCAATAAAAAATATGTTTACTGAACTCTTCATTAAAACATTCTTACAAAGTTTCGGCCACACTCAGCCTTTGTAAATGAAAGGTGGAGCGGCACTATACTACAAATGTGTCTGGCATACTCAGGCACCATGGAGCCCGCATATGAGAAGGAAGCCACGTAGTGGTATGCTCCTTTGGATTTATATGATCATTGTATCTATGGAGAGATAAGTAGCAATGTATAAACATGGGAATCTGAAGTATCTCTGTTGGAGAATATACTAATGAGCTGTCTATTTGAAAGTGCAACATTTGTGATACTGGCTTGATAAAGGCTGAATGTGGCTGAAACATTGAAAGAATGCTTTAACAAAGACTTGAATAAACATATTTTTTATTGAGTTCCAGTGCCTTAGAATTTTCATACATTGATGTTTTTACGGTCAGTGGGAGGCCGTCCAAGTTAAGCATAGATTGTATGATTCATTCTTAAGTAATGTTTGTGCCATGTTGGCAATTCTGTAGGGTTAGAAACACTTTTACCTTAAAGTAGTTGACTAAGTTTTTAACATATTTTTCTTACTCCCACCTTCCCATCAGAAATGTGGAAGGAGGCATGCTTACTTGCTCTTTGCCACATGATTCCAAATTTTTTTGTCCATTGGGTCACTGCCTCACATGTTGCTTAATGGAAATGTCACTGCTATGGCCAATTATTGGCTGCAGTGGCACACATGGCCCCCATCCATGTCAGAAGTTTACAGGCAGGGACCAGAGCAGTGAACCAAAGAAGCCAGAACCAAATGCTGGGAAACAGGTAAGTATACTTCCCTCCAGGTGCGGCAGGGAATGTGTGTGTGTGTGTGTGAGGGGGAGTTTTAACACAAAAGTGTTAAAAAGCTGGACAATGGACAGCAACTTTAACATCACCACTAAATGTAAAAAAATATATGTAGACATACAGCATTAAAAAAAACACCAGAACTTATTTCATTTTATTTGCAGTAAAAACTTTACAAGCAGTAAGCAGGCATAGAAAAGGAACTATGATTAACAGCACCTCAATTCATCCGGGACATCCACTCTAAACCTTTCCTTCCTACCCAAATTGGAAATGTCATTAGTCTATAACTAGATTCCAAGAGGCCCCACACTCAGATTTGTGGAATAAATCCAAGAAAACATTCAGTTTTTACCCTTCGCAACTTAATTCAGACATGTGCCAACACAGAAGTTGATACATTTCAACCATCCGTGAAAAGAACGTTTTGTGATGTTTAGTCCCCTAGAAACTTGTCATGGAAGGATAATGACTAATTGTGTTCTACTGCACACAAACGTGAGAATATCACAATTTTTGTATCATTATAATGTAAGTCAACAAGTTGTTCCTGTGGAATGTAAAAAAAAGAAATTAAGTTTGTTTTCCATGTTTTAATGAGTATACTCTTAAAAAGAATGGCTCATGAATGCACCCCTGACCATAACTCCTTATTATGGAATATGGACATCATAAAAGAGTTTACTCTGCATGGGAACCTCCTCTGGAAGCCAGAGTGGAGCTGTTAAACTCTGATAAATGTCTATTAGATATGAAACCTGTATGAATCGACCCATGACAAATATATGATAGAGGTGATTGGCTCCAAAATCCTCTCCCAAAGAGGTTGTCTTCTGCTGAACCTTTGTGGACAATACTATGTTGGACCCATCTGACTGTCGGAATCTAATACTCTGTTTACGCTTAACCTGTGGTTTTCATTTATAACAAAAGTTCACAGTGGCAGTTCTCCCTCTGGTGCTCCCTGGGGCCATGCAGTGAGTGAATGGCTCACCCTTTCTTCTCTTGGGACACTCCCTGGTATTAAGGTTCCTGCCTGGTGTAATTGGAGCACCCCTGATGGTGATCAGTTGGCAGGTTGGAAGACAGGAGGCCAGATCTAGGGGCTAGAAGATGTATTGTGGAGTCTATAACCAGCCCGTTGGTTCAAAAATAAAGTCTGTTTATAGAGTTGAGGGTTGAAGTACAGGTAGCAGCCATAATGCAATTTAGAGGTATTTCACAGTGTTTCCCTAACGGCCATATATAGGCAGCAACAATGATGGCAGTTGTAGTACTATCGTATTCTTATTAACCCTTTCTGCAGTTCCCAAACTGAAGGGTACAAATATAAGATTTGGATGACCAATCTGTATCAAAGTGTGGCAGGTGCCTGAGCAATATTTCTTCTGTACACCTGCAAAGTAACTTGCAATACACAGGCTATACCACACTGATGTGTTCTCACATGGCATTGATGTAGTGTTAGACTTTTCTCAGGAATATTATGGTATTGAACTGGTTTACTTGACAGGAAACACCTCAGAGATAAAGGTTCTCTGAGCTGAAGGCCTGGTTGGCAGAGACTCTCTCATGTCCTTCCTGCAGATTTCCTCAGAATAGACTCATTAGTCAGGGGGCAGACCTTGGTCTATCACCCTGACAACCTAACTTATAAACCAATGTTACCATGTAACTGCCCATTCATTTGCCATTGGGTTTACACAATGCATAGAAAAAAATAACTGTTCTACCCATAAATCTCAGTATTTCACTTGGTAACTCATATTTACTCTTTCAGCAGTACTTAACCCTTTGCAATGCCCCACTGGGTTACTGCATATACCATCAATGTCATATAGGCAGTCTTACCTCTTGGACCCACACCTATTTCCAGAACAAGCTGCCCAAAGTGAGGGTGAGCAAACTGCACAAACAGCCAACTTCCATAGAATGTTATAGGAGTTCTGAAAATAACTAAGTGCTGGCTTGGCTATTTCCGGCAGTCCCATAGAGGTGAATTGAGGAGTGGCTGTGCATGCTCTCCATTCACCTCTATGTGACTTCTATAAAATAGATGAGTGCGCTTGCTATTTGTAGAACTTCCATAATAGTAAATAGAGAACACCCACACCTGGGCAGTGTGCTTGCCTTCACTTTGGGAACCCTGTTCTGGAGATAGAGGCGAGTCCCAGAGGTGTGACCTGTATCTATTTGACTTTGATGACATACCCTAGCAATATGTAATCGAAGTCTGAGTTGGGCCAAACCCTTTAACTATTGAGCAGTACCCTTAGTCTAAATCTAAGGGTATGTTCACATGGCAAAAATACATGTCTGAAAAATCCAATGTGTATTTGAGATGTAAGCCTCTGCAAAAATCGTAGACTTATAGCTTGCACTGCCTCAGATCCACCCGCAGATTTAGGCTAGGGCTACACATCGAAATGTGTTGCTCGACAAAAATAGGAACATCTACATGGTCACATTTGTCGCTGAAAAGTTGCATTTTTTTTTGTAATGATGGTCAATGGTGTTGCAATGTGACATGCGACATTCTGCAACTGCAACACGATAGCCGCATACAAATGACAGCTTGGATGGTGTGACTGTCACGTTGCAGCATGTCACATGTCTCAGTGCAACACCCTTCACTATCATTAGAAAAAATGTTGTACGACTTTTTAGCAACAAAAAGCCTTTCAACACGTGTAGCTGTAGTACAGGGGCTTAGTTACCATGGAAGCAGTGGAAGTGGCAGCTATGGGGCTCAAACTCAGGAAGGGGAGCATGAAGGAGAAATGAAGGACGTATGTATTTATTTTCAAGGGCTCAAGGAGCGTTCAGTATAGTGCTCCTAGACCTAGCACTGGTATTACTCCCTGGTCTTCTTCTCCAGGCACCTATTCTGCACTAAGTCCTGGCAGTGCACAGCTTCAGTATGGGAGACTGTGTGCATAGGAGCGCACGATGACCTGACGCTGTGCGATCTCATATCACAGTGTAGTGTGTGCCTGGAAGACACAGTGCTGCATGAAGAGCATACACAGGAGAAGAAGAGAGGTATTATTTTTTGGTCCGGTAGGGCCCCATTCAAAAAATTGCTGTGAGGTCCAGTCTAGTTATGTCACTGCCCTAGCCTTAGCCTCAAGTTCATTTTTGTTTTCTGCAATACAGTTCATACATTGCAGATTCCCGTTTAAATCAATGAAACACATATGTTAAGCTTTTTTTACATGGATTTTGGCACAGGACATTAAACACAGGACTCTTTTGCCACATTTTTTTTCTTGTCACCATTTATACATAAAGCTATGAGCGGGAAAACATAATTCATCTAAAGGAGCAGTACTGGCTCTGTGCACTGCCATACAATCTCTGTGTGCAGGACATTGCTGTGTGCATGAGCCTTTAAATTGGTCTTCATTCTCTCCTTTGTGTGAATGAAGTTTTCTAAACCTACAGCAAAAATCTGCATCAAATATTCCATATATAAAAGTTGCAATTAATTGGACCATGTTCACAGTTTGGAGCAGTATTTGCATTGTGATTTTAGCCAAAATGAGTGGAAGTTCTTTTTGTACTTTTCATCAGATCAGGGCCCACTCCTGGTTTTGGCAAACTGTATTGTGTGATTAAGGCCTAAGAAAAAAAACTAGTACAGGAACTGCTTCTATGGGGATTGCAAATTAACTGAATGTATAAAATTCAGCCTTATCCTAATCTATTCAGTAGGCTCCCAGCTGCTTTTCACCCTCCCTTTTTTATTTTTGCCTTTGCTTTCTAATCGCAGAGGAAGCACTTCATTCCGGATCTCTGCTTCAGAGTATTGATGCATTTACATATCAGCCACTCATATTTAAAAAAATCTTCCTATCATTTCCTCCCATTTCAGCTGTCTGTCTGACTTCCCGTTTCTTCCTGTATTGCAGGCTCATTAATAAACCATATCTAATACGAAGCAAACTCCCCAAGGCTTTACTAGGAGAAAGTCAAAAGCTGCTTGTAAGAAAGCGGCTGCAGTTTGAGGCCTCTTTCACTGGAGCATCGAGGTTGTCATTAAAGAAGCTGAAGTTATCTGTGGAACATATATACACTCACCGGCCACTTTATTAGGTACACCATGCTAGTAACGGGTTGGACCCCCTTTTGCCTTCAGAACTGCCTCAATTCTTCGTGGCATAGATTCAACAAGGTGCTGGAAGCATTCCTCAGAGATTTTGGTCCATATTGACATGATGGCATCACACAGTTGCCGCAGATTTGTCGGCTGCACATCCATGATGCGAATCTCCCGTTCCACCACATCCCAAAGATGCTCTATTGTATTGAGATCTGGTGACTGTGGAGGCCATTTGAGTACAGTGAACTCATTGTCATGTTCAAGAAACCAGTCTGAGATGATTCCAGCTTTATGACATGGCGCATTATCCTGCTGAAAGTAGCCATCAGATGTTGGGTACATTGTGGTCATAAAGGGATGGACATGGTCAGCAACAATACTCAGGTAGGCTGTGGCGTTGCAACGATGCTCAATTGGTACCAAGGGGCCCAAAGAGTGCCAAGAAAATATTCCCCACACCATGACACCACCACCACCAGCTTGAACCGTTGATACAAGGCAGGATGGATCCATGCTTTCATGTTGTTGACGCCAAATTCTGACCCTACCATCCGAATGTCGCAGCAGAAATCGAGACTCATCAGACCAGGCAACGTTTTTCCAATCTTCTACTGTCCAATTTCGATGAGCTTGTGCAAATTGTAGCCTCAGTTTCCTGTTCTTAGCTGAAAGGAGTGGCACCCGGTGTGGTCTTCTGCTGCTGTAGCCCATCTGCCTCAAAGTTCGACGTACTGTGCGTTCAGAGATGCTCTTCTGCCTACCTTGGTTGTAACGGGTGGCAATTTGAGTCACTGTTGCCTTTCTATCAGCTCGAACCAGTCTGCCCATTCTCCTCTGACCTCTGGCATCAACAAGGCATTTCCGCCCACAGAACTGCCGCTCACTGGATGTTTTTTCTTTTTCGGACCATTCTCTGTAAACCCTAGAGATGGTTGTGCGTGAAAATCCCAGTAGATCAGCAGTTTCTGAAATACTCAGACCAGCCCTTCTGGCACCAACAACCATGCCACGTTCAAAGGCACTCAAATCACCTTTCTTCCCCATACTGATGCTCGGTTTGAACTGCAGGAGATTGTCTTGACCATGTCTACATGCCTAAATGCACTGAGTTGCCGCCATGTGATTGGCTGATTAGAAATTAAGTGTTAACGAACAGTTGGACAGGTGTACCTAATAAACTGGCCGGTGAGTGTATTAAAAGTGATGTACGAGATGAGATCATTTTGTATGGTTTATTTTGCTATGGATAAAAGGAAATGACTGTGTCACTGAACTGTCATGATGCAGCAAAGGTCCTGGTCAGCATTACAGCTTTGTAGTCTACTGTACAGTGACAGATGTTTTGAGGAAAGTTCTCTCTCCCGTCACTGTCCTCTTTATAGAACACAGCCAAGAGTTACTTCATGAAGCCTTACATTCATTTGTGTTTATTCGTTTTAGATTTCACTTCCTGCTGTCTTTAAAACTTAGCAAAATCTTATAATAAAAGCTAAAAGTGCACCTCTCATTTCAGGTGACTTTTTAGAATAATCCATTTTGTGTGTGTACATGAAAGTTGGCCATTATATGACTAGTATCCCGCATTTATCAGCCATTTCACCTTCTGTAATGGTAAGTTTTTCCTGAGCTAGTAGGTAGAGACTAGCTGCAATAACAGCACACAGAGAGGAGATCCTGCCCTTACGTCTCCCTCTTACATACATTCAGAGGCAGCAGCAGCATGGAGAATATTATACAAAAGTAATGAGCAATGTAGTTATGAATCCAGTACTAGATTTAGACAGAAAACTACTATATTTCTGTGCGCTTGTCTCCCTCTAGCAGCAAACAACCTCCTCCCCCTCCCCTCTCTACAGACTGAGCAGCAGCCGTAACTTGATTGCTCATTGAATTGATAACCCACCTTTATCTATGACTCCGTGAGGAGAGATTTTACCAGTTAGTGATAAATGTAGTAGGAGAAAATTAAGAGACATTATTTCTCTACCATTGATGTATGGTAACAAAATTAACACTAGGGTTTTTCCCATCTGGACATATCCACAGAATATGCTGTAAATGTCCAATAGGTGACCAAGAAAAGAGAGGAGGCCGCACATGCGCGGCTCTCTCCATTCGCTGCTATGGAACTTATGAGCGTGGTTAGTTTTGGAAGTTCCACAGCAGTGAATGGAGATAGCTGCAAATGGGCAGCCTCCTCTTCATTCTGAGCCACACATGATGGGGCCATGTTCTTGAGATAGGAGTAGTCTCAGAGATGGGACCTGCACCTATCAGACATTTATGGCATGTCCTGTGGAATAACCTTTTATGGTTGGATTAAGGATGTGTTAGCATTTTTGTGGGCTTCCCTATTACAGTAAATCTTCAGGGGCCATGCGTTTTCTTTTAGTCACTATGGAAATGTGACTTTTTTACACACGCTAGAGAAATACATATTTCATACTGATTAGGTTTATCTAACAGTGGGTATTCCTTCAGTTGAGCTCCTCATATGCGCTAATAGAACATTCAGCTGGGTTATCAAACACCATAACCAGAACCACTATTAATAAAACCAATAGGTTTCAAGGATAAGGAAGAAGGGTCTACTGTTCCTGTTCTTGTCCATGGGCCATGTCTGGTAGTATAGTTTTTCCTAATAAAGAAAATGGGGTACAATGGCAAACCCAGCCTTAGCTATAACGGTGGTGTTTTTGGAGAGGAAAAATGCCATTTATGGCCACAACATACAATCAAGTCGCCCATAACAATTAATCATAATCATCTTCATTAGGAATATTTTTTATTATGTGACCTACCTCAGCCAGTGATTGGCTGGGGTTTCTAGCATGTTAAGTTGGGACCATGAAGTGACGAGCAGTAAGAACTGGACCAATGTTGAAATGGCAGCAGGGAAAGGTAATTGAGGTGAGGGTATGGGAGTATGGTTTATTTTCTATTTTGAACACTTTGAAATCCATTTAAATATATAATTGGGAAATCCCTTTAATATGTGTCTTATGTGTGTTATCCTATCCTTTATATTTACTGAATATATTGATTTAAATATGATTGTTGAAGTCCAACCTCTGTTGGCCACACATACGGGTTTACAGATGAAGTCATTGGGAGATATGAAAGCTGCAAATACTGTGTTATTTCCTGCTAAAATCTTAAAGTGGATATCTCAAAAAGATAAACACTTTTGAAAAAGAAGCCGATTGATCAGCCAATTGCTGTCGTCCCTGCTCCTCTTACCACTGGTGGTGATCAGCAGTTACTGCCAGTGGACATTACATCTGTCCACTTATTTCCTCTGCAGTGGTCGCAGCAGAGGAAATATAGCATTTCATAGCAGCTATTCAAATCTGGCTATTCTGATCTGGCTCATACAGGGGGTCCAGAGCAGGAAACTCCCTTATTTGATATCCATACACCCTAATAGGGCATATAGACGGGGGGATATAACTCCATCAATATATGTACTGGGTGCAGATAATCAGTGTTCCAATGTGCATGACTGATCCTATGACAGGGCCAAAAAACAGCCTATGTATTGAGGGAAAAAATAATTTCTGACAATCCAATATAATACTATTAAATAGCAATTGATAACGATTCATAATAAATAAAATATTTGTATACATTTAGCAGAGGTTAGAGTGTAATGTAGCATTAATGATGCAGCAATGTCAAAGAGCTTTTTTTGTCTTTTATGTATTTGTTTTTGGAGGGAGAAATGTTACTTCTATTTGTATAAAAGAGTTCATGCCCTTAAAAGGTTCTTTATTAATGCTGAGGGAAACAAAGCTAATCTGGGTCTGTGATCTTTCATATTAAGCATTTCCCAGGAGCCACATGATGAACATTGCCTGTTTTACCATGTGCCTAAGCTGTAAAAGAACACATTGTCACTATGCTGTTTGTAATAAAGTTTGTTTCCTTCGTGAAGAATTCAGGCAACATAATCATAAAGTAAAGAGTATATTAACAAATATCACGTACCGAAATCCTTTATAATAAATAAGAGGTCCTTCCTAAGAATGAAATGGATTTTTTTTATGTGTATTTTCCAAGCTGTTACTGTGTTACTGCATATTTTGATGCAGATTTGCCCCAAAATAATGCTGAGGGTGAAATCTGCACAAAAAATCTGCACAAACAGTTGGCGTGCTACAGATTTCAAAATCTGCACCATAAGTCAATTTCAGTGTGGAAAATTTCCTCACCATGTAGATGAGATTTGAAAATGTCTTCTCCTTAGAGGCTGTTCACATCTTGTTTTTGTTGTACGTCAAAACGGAAACGTTTGTAAACAGAGAAAACGTATACAAACGTATGGTTTGATGTACCCATAGACTATAATTGGGCAAACATAGGTCAAAAGTGCATACTTTTGACTCCGTTTGTCACTGTTTACGTTTCTGTACTTTTTTTTAACATTGCAGTGAATGAGAGACAGATGGAAACGTAGGACAGCACGTTTCTGTGTGTTAAACATATCCGTTTTTTCAGATCATGCCTTCAAATCTTAATTTTAAAAAAGAAAGGTTTCACAAAAATGGATTTCAAATGTATTGAAATGGATGCACATCCATCAAACATATGTGCTAAAAGGATAGATAACCACAAAATTGCATAACTGTATACTTTTTTTTTACTGTATGTCTAAATGTATACGCCTGACGTACAGCAAAAATGAGATGTGAACAGCCCCTGGCTGACATTGTATTACCCTGTCTAATATGCACATGCATGTTGCCTTAAAGCTCCGAAACACCCCAAACTAGAGTTGGTGATGTTTGAGTGACGCTGAGTCCGATTATGTCATCTTTATTTTCATACCCATTTGTATTCCAGCGCTGTGGTCTGACAAACTGGCAGTGAAATGCATAGAAAAGGACTTTCACATAATGGAGAGGACTCAAAGAGGAGTCCTCCCAATACATTTTACTGCATTTTTCCGACAGCGTCAGAATTCAAGTTATGAAGGTATGAAGATATAAATTACATTATTGGACCGGCATCACATACACTATACATCGCTTAGTCTAGGGGGGTGTTTTTAAGCTGGAGAGAATTTCCTCCTCAAATAAAACTTTGGAGAAGCCATCTGGGACCAGGGGTGTACGACTTGTGCATTCACACAGGGCCCCTCACCTCCTCCTACTTTGATGAGGTGAACACCACAAATGCTAATGTTTATTGTATGCCAATACTAGTGCTATTGTATGCCAATACAACATCTGAAACTCTCTACTATTTTATCTATAGAGCTGGTATTTGGTCAGTGTATGGTGGTGTTACTTGAGCACTGTATAATGATATATACTTAGCATTGTGTGGCACTGCTACTGCACTGAGCAGTGTCTCATTTTTGTGGTTTGTGGTGATGACAGCACTGTAGAACATTGTTATTTAAGCACAAATATGAATGTTCTCCTTTTGCCAAATATAGCACTGCTATTGAGCCATACTTGCATTGGGCCAGCGTTATTTAGCATGGTAAGTCACCATCTGAAATAAGGTCAACCCTCCTGACCATCAAGAGTAGCTCCCACTTACAAAGTGTATAGAGGTTGTTCCACAGCTTTCCACAGACCCTGAATGACTTAATTGTTTGATTTGGTTAGCGAATGCATGGAGCACATGATGGACAATGATCTACAAGGTTGCTCCAAGTTCTAGAAAGATACTGACTTGTAGGATATATATTTTAATAAAATCTTAGTAACATCAGTAAGTAACAATACATGTATAGCTCAAATCTATTAGAGGTCCCAAGAATAGCTCTTTAATGTGGCGCCTTGAGTTTTGGATTTCCCAATAAATACTTATGAACCTAGGAATGGAGATTATTGGGATTTTGAGCCAAATAGTTTTTTTCTTCCCTACTGAAGAGCACAGGAGACCCACATAAGCTCCACACTTCTATTTGATATCCTTAAACACCAAAGTCAACCTTTCCCAGTCGGAGTAAAGATTACAAGCCAGTTTCTTTAAGCGGGTCTTTGAACTGGTCACAAAGAGTGTTTTGAAATTTGACATTAGTAGATAAATGGTCCACTGCCTTTGAAGCTGTTGCAGATCCTGATGTCTGTCAGCTCTCTGTGACCTGGGGCAAGTCATCCTATCTCTCTCAGTGCCACAGTACATCAATATTAGATTGTAAGCTCTGATGTACAGGCTAGTAATGTTTGCACACTAGTTAAATAATATTTGTAGACTATTAAACAGACGACACACAGCTTACAAAACAGGACACAAGAGGATTACACTTGTGGTAAACTCCTCTGGCAGGGGATGCAGAAAAGATGCTAAAGCTGAGACTCCATTTACAGAGGCCAGAGGTACCTTCTCATTTAAGTAATTTGTCTGCCCGCTTTCCCTTTCCACAGCTTCCTCCCTCCTTGTAAAGTGATAGTCCTGGACCTATTCAGGGGAATAATAGTGATCCTCTGGGAACTAACTGAGCAGGGGAAGGAGGAGGGAGCTGAACATTAGGGATATGGAAATAAAAAATTGCAAAGTAATGTCTTGAAAGATCAAGGTTTTTTTTCCCCTTAGATAGTTATTCAACCTTGGCAGGAAAAAAATAAGCACGACTACCATTGATTTGTTTAACCGTCTATGTAACAGTTTAGCATGCTGATGACAGCTATTGTGTAGACTAGCTAGATTAGTAAGACATTTGGATTGCAAGCTTCTATGCTCAAAGTTCCCCGTACTGTTGTCAGCACATGTTCATTTGTATTCCTTTAAATGTGTAAGACTCTTTGGATAAGAATATCCCAGGAGATAAGAATTCTCTAAATTGCTCATAGTAAGTACAATACAAACTGTGTTTTATGGTTTTTCCTTCCATGTGAAATTTGTTTTCCAATTTAAAGGGGTTTTCTGACTGTTTTATACTGATGACATAACCTCCGACACCTGGGACCTTGCCAATCAGCTGTTTGAGGAAGCTGAAGAGCTCCAGTGAGCACCATCTTCTCGCAGCTTACCCTAGGCAAGTGAATGAGGCTGAGCTGCAATACCAAGCACAGCCACTATGTGATACACAGTAAGCTGCTGTGCTTGGTGAGTTGAGGAGACAAAGGCTCTCACTGCGGCTGATTGGTGGGGGTCCCAGGTGTTTGATCTCCATGATCAGATACTGGTGACCTATCCAGAGGATAGGTCATCGGTATAAAATAGTCAAAAAAACCTTAAAGGTTACATTCATTCTGAAGAAGTTAAGCTAATTTATAATATACTACATTTGACATGATTCACATGATGATACTTCACCATCATATATGACAATATTCCATGAACTATGGTCTGGCAATACACCAGGTCCCAAAGTCTGACACTATACCAACACCTACAGTATCATTTGACATTCTGCCATGACGTATGGTCTGACACTTTAACATAGCCCATTATATGACACTACACCATAGCCTATGGAACAATATCAGCGCCTATGGTCTGATGGCATGGCCTAAGATCTGATACTTACCTGTACTGTGGACCATAAACTGACTTTATACCATGGGACAAAATTTGCTATATGTAATGTTATCTGGTGTCACTACATATTCATGACTCTAACAGTGAATTGTAAGTTTTTGTTGTTTTATCTATTCTTGCATATGGCATGCCATATAGCATGGCAAGTGACTCTCCATTATCATGCCTATCAGGTGTAGATGTAGGCATGAATTATAAAGTGTCACACACAGCTCATATAATAATTCTTTTTGGCTTAAAATACTGTACTTAAAATCATGTAATGACAGTACACAACATTATTTTCACCAAAATGCAAAAAAGTTGCTAATAGCTAATCTTGATACATGTTCCCCATAAATCTTTCTTCTTTAATAAGTTTCACATTATTTATTTACGTTAAAGACACATAACAATAATGCCATTATTGCAGGAAGAATAAATATATGGCCATAAATCAAGACTGAGCAGAGTCAACTTAGTTGCATAAATGGAAGCATGACTGAAGTAGGGAACAGAGCCAGGAAGGGGTCATACTTAGGGGCAGGATTACCTGTCTGTTGGGGTGGAGCTTAGACAAGAGGCTTCTTTAAAGGGGTGTAGTGGTCTGGCCTTCCACTTGCTCCTTAGGAGCTGTTAGTAGTGTGTTGTTCCACCCACGCTATATGAATATTTATGTAGGCTGTGGAAAGTCATAGCACCAGTTGGCTGAAGTGATATGGCCCTGTGAGGAATGATGGTGAGTAATGAGGGGAAAGATGGTGAAGTTGGATTCCTGGAATGATCTCAGAAGACAGTTGAATTTTCATAAGTGTCAGTCCCAGTGTGTTTGGGTGCCTTAGAGGCAGGGGTACATAAAAATCATGGGGCCCCATAGCAAAACTCGGAATTGGGCCCCCCCACCCCTAAAAAATACATGCAGATGTCGTCATTGGCAGTATGTGTGTATATATTTATATATATCTATATATAATTTTATACACACACACATAATAATTAGTGATGAGCGGACTTGTGTTTTGAAACTCTCAAACTCCGGGGCCCCATAGCAACTGCGTGGTCTGCCGATATGGGCGGTACACTAGTGGACTGAGGGTAAGAAGTTGGGATGACTGAAGTATGGGCACCCTCATAAGGACTACATCTCTCTTTATGTGGAAACATTGTTTATGCACTTTAATGACACGTTTGGTAGAATTTTTAAGAATTTTTAATGTTTCTGAAAATGTTATACTGTAAGGCTACTTTCACACTAGCGTTTTATAATTCCGGTATTGAGTTCCGTCATAGGGGCTTAATACCGGAATAAAACGCTTCAGTTTTGTCCCCATTCATTGTCAAAGGGGACAAAACTGAACTGAAGACAATGTAATGCTCCTAGAAGCATTCCATTCTGTCTTCAGACCAGAGAGCAAACCGCAGCATGCTGCGGTTTGCTCTCCGGTCCAGGCATCCGCACCAAGACGGATCCGCCATGACCCCAAATGAAAGTCAATGGGGACGGATCCGTTTGGTGTGCCACAATGGTGAACGGATCCGTCCTCCATTGACTTTCAATGGAGTTCATAACGGATCCGTCACCTGCACACATACATACATACACACATACAGACATACACATACACATACAAATACACATACATACTTACATGTTCCCGGCAGGTCTCCACAGCGCAGGAGGAGCAGGACGGTGCACACATAGGACGATTCCACCCGACGCCCAGCAGAGGGCGCTGTGGGGAATCGTCTTATGTCCTACGCGTCGTCCTGCTCCTCCTGCGCTGTGGAGACCTGCCGGGAGCATGTAAGTATGTATGTGTATTTGTATGTGTATATGTCTGTGTGTGTATGTACTGTGTGTATGTACTGTGTGACATGTGTGGGGCCGGAGTGCAGTTCCGGCCCCACACATGTCCCTGTGGCAGCACAGATCCGGTGGCATCCTTCACCTGCCGGATCTGGGCTGCCGCTAGTGTGAAAGAGGCCTAATTTGTTTTGTTAATAAAGGGCTGCTATGGCCATTAAACCCATGTCATGCAGTGTTGTGTTACTGTCTTAAGGTTCACAGAGTATTGATAATCCCCTACAGTCATGGCCAAAAGTTTTGAGAATGACACAAATATTATATTTTCACATGATGTGCTGCCCTCTGGTTTTTATGTGTTTGTCAGATGTTTTTATCACATACAGAAATATAATTGCAATCATATTATCAGTAATAAAAGCTGATATTGACAGTTAGAATGAGTTAATGCCGCAAGTCAATATTTGCAGTGTTGACCCTTCTTCTTCAGGACCTCTGCAATTCTCCCTGGCATGCTCTCAATCAACTTCTGGACCAAATCCTGACTGATAGCAGTCCATTCTTGCACAATCAATGCTTGCATTTTGTCAGAATTTGTAGGTTTTTGTTTGTCCACCCGTCTCTTAATGATTGACCACAAGTTCTCAATGGGATTAAGATCTGGGGAGTTTCCAGGCCATGGACCCAAAATCTCTATGTTTTGTTCCCTGAGCCATTTAGTTATCACCTTTGCTTTATGGCAAGGTGCTCCATCATGCTGGAAAAGGCATTGTTGATCGCCAAACTGCTCTTGGACGGTTGGGAGAAGTTGCTCTCGGAGGACATTCTGGTACCATTCTTTATTCATGGCTGTGTTTTTAGGCAAGACTGTGAGAGATCCGATTCCCTTGGCTGAGAAGCAACCCCACACATGAATGGTTTCAGGATGCTTTACAGTTGGCATGAGACAAGACTGGTGGTAGCGCTCACCTCGTCTTCTCCGAATAAGCTGTTTTCCAGATGTCCCAAACAATCGAAAAGGGGATTCATCAGAGAAAATGACTTTACCCCAGTCCTCAGCAGTCCACTCCCTGTACCTTTTGCAGAATATCAGTCTGTCCCTGATGTTTTTTCTGGAGAGAAGTGGCTTCTTTGCTGCCCTCCTTGATACCAGGCCTTGCTCCAAGAGTCTCCGCCTCACAGTGCGTGCAGATGCACTCACACCTGCCTGCTGCCATTCCTGAGCAAGCTCTGCACTGCTGGTAGCCCGATCCCGCAGCTGAAACACTTTTAAGAGACGGTCCTGGCGCTTGCTGGTCTTTCTTGGGCGCCCTGGAGCCTTTTTGGCAACAATGGAACCTCTCTCCTTGAAGTTCTTGATGATGCGATAGATTGTTGACTGAGGTGCAATCTTTCTAGCTGCGATACTCTTCCCTGTTAGGCCATTTTTGTGCAGTGCAATGATGACTGCACATGTTTCTTTAGAGATAACCATGGTTAACAGAAGAGAAACAATGATGCCAAGCACCAGCCTCCTTTTAAAGTGTCCAGTGGTGTCATTCTTACTTAATCATGACAGATTGATCTCCAGCCCTGTCCTCATCAACACCCACACCTGTGTTAATGGAGCAATCACTGAAACGATGTTAGCTGGTCCTTTTAAGGCAGGGCTGCAATGATGTTGAAATGTGCTTTGGGGGATAAAGTTCATTTTCTAGGCAAATATTGACTTTGCAAGTAATTGCTGTTAAGCTGATCACTCTTTATAACATTCTGGAGTATATGCAAATTGCCATTATAAAAACTGAAGCAGTAGACTTTGTTATTAAATTAATATTTGTATCATTCTCAAAACTTTTGGCCATGACTGTAGGCTACTTTCACACTATCATTTTTGCTGGATCCTTCATGGTTCACCAAAAACGCTTTAATTTCTGATAATACAACCATCAGCATCCGTTATGAACGGATCCAGTTGTATTATCTTTAACATTGCAATGAAAGTCAATGGGGGACAGATCCGTTTTCCATTGTGTCAGATTGTGTCAGAGAAAACGGAAAAAAAAAATCATACTTACCTCATCCATTAGATTGCAAAGACCTGGCCACCGCCATCTTGATTGAAGATCTAGTGCAAAATCTTGCGTGGCCTGTGATGACGTCATCACATAAGCAAGTCATATGTCACCGTGCACGTTATTTCGTGGAAGATCTTCAATCAAGATGGCGGCATCCAGCTCTTCGCGCTCAAATGGATGAGGTCCATTTGATTTTTTACATTTTTTTACTGCCATTCAGGGAAAATCGATTTGCGACCATGAAGCATGAGCTTTGCAGCTTTACAGCGAATCTAATTTTCCCTGAAATTTGGAACGAGTCCACTTTGACAACACGAGTCAAGACTATTTGCTTCAAGTAGCTTTATTTTGCATTTCAGATGTATTTTTGAGTGATTAAACAATGGTTGTGTGAGTTTCCTTGTGTTCTCCACTTTCCTCCCACATTCCAATAACTTACTGTTATCCGTCATTCAGATTGTGAGCCTCAGTGGGACTGATGTGAGTGACAACAATGTCTGTATAACGCTTTGCCAAAGCACGAGAGCCCAAAACAAACGGACTCTGTTTAGAAAAGACGTACAAGACAAGTACAAGATGACTAGGGACAGTACAAAATTACTACGGACAACCCACTGGCTACATTCAGGCAGTGCAATACTGATCTGCACAGATGCTGTAGATAAGCTAAATATGAGATTGGATCCCATGATATGCAGTGAGAGTAGCCTTTAAAAAAAAGGTTTTGAAAAGCTATTACTGATTACACATGACTGGATACATCCCATTTTTGACTTTTGATATACAGTTCCTGTGCAAAGCAATAAAACACCGAGCCGCCTGAATGCTTTCTAAAATGAGCCAACCTGCACAAAAAAAAAAAAAAAAAAACTTGAGGAGGAGGAGTTGTTGGAGAGAAAGAAATAAGTTGTAGCAAAAGTCAGTGTAATCATCACTCCAGCCTTACCAATGATCTGGCTGTTTTTTTGGCTCCGGTAGTCTTGTTCCTTCCACTGACTCTATTACTATGTTACAAGCCATTAGTAAAGATAATTGAATGATCCCATCTCAGCCCACCACTATGCCAGCTATTATGATGACAGATTGACTGTAGGGGCATGTTTACTACCCTCGTCCATCTGCTGACTATGTAGTTTGAGGAGCCTGGGTGGTCTCCAATTTAGATTTATCGCAGAGATGCAAGACTAATTAGTGTGATGCATGACTTGATTACCTAATTTTAGTGCTGATTTCTAATTAGTAAAAACAAGTCTAACCTTGTGTTCTGATAACTAAGGGCTGATGTTTGTAAGATCTCACCCTTACCGCTGATCAATAGCCATGTAAAGGAATGTTTCCTAGATGGATCCACTAACCAGAATCTGCTGGACCTTTTCATGTATTAAGTATTTGTATTCTGGATATTCATAAATCCAAAACATCAAGAATTCTCACAATATAAGGGGTCTAGCTTGTTTAAAGGGGTCATCCAATGTACTTATTATACATATATTATACTATATTATACATATATCTCAAAATCAAAACTCATGACACTTATTTGCATTTCAAGAAGTCCACCGATCCCCCAATTACTACAGTGGTCACAGTGGCTGGAAGCTGTGTAGTTTGTACAAAATTTGACATGCTGACACTTTTGTCAGCCCATAGGCAGAGTCTAAAAAGAATGCCTGTTGCATAGACAAGGCCCATAGTGGGACTTAAACAAAATGTGAAAAAAATGTAATACAAATACAATGTATTCAAAATACAAGGGAAAAAAGGAAAAAAGTCTCCATTTTCCACTTGCAGATTTATTTATTAGCGCCATGACTAAGGACACAGCGTGTCAGAAACAAATCAACATTGTTTTAAGTGGTAAAAATGACAGTAAGTCCAAAGATGGATTTTTAATATGCACTGATAAAGAAGAACTTTTATTAATTTTCAACTAATCATTTTTTGGATATGCAAGCATGTTGAAGCACTATGGTGTATGTGCATGGATTGACAGCTGGATCTGGAGACCGGAACCGGTGAGCTAGGTTTTGCTTTTATTTATGGAAAATTATACAGAATTGTTGCATCTGTAAGACAAGCGATAAAATGTGACTATCCTATGTCCATTTGAAATTACCTAAATGTAAAATTCACCCAAAGGCTGGAAAGTAAAAAACAAACAAACAAACAAATAAAAGCTTTTGGTGGTATTCGTGGTATTTTTAAAAAATGCCAACCTCCTATTCCATCCACATATTTTACTTAATCTCCTTCCAGGCACCTCTGGAAGACCAAAGGGATCAGGAAAAATTTAGTTTACCCAATCTTTCTTTCTTCTTACATCATATGTCAGGGGAGAGTCAGGAGCTCCATACACGCATTAGATTGTCGGCCAGTCTATTAGACCTCAGTCTTCCCTCTCTTCTGCGCTGCTCAGTACACTGCTAATAAATGACAACCTGTGGATCAGGGTTGAGAGTAGTCCTGCACACATTGCTGGCAACTACTGCAGAGAATATTATTAGTTTTCAGGAAGTCACTGAGAGCAAAGGAAGAGGCATAGGGTCTCAGAGGTTGGAATTTCCAAATTAGCTGTATTAATGGCCATTAGTATTCCAATTTTGGCACCTGATGAGTGGTCTTACAATATGCAGATTTGGACAATCTAATGATTTCACATTATAGTTAGTAATGAACTGACATGGTGCAGCGCATGGCAGAATGGTTCCCTTTGGTTACCTATGACTAATGCTAGCCATGCATTGGCAGATGTTGGAATGACCGATGATCTAAGTAGACCATACATGTTTCTTGTAGTATCAGAACATTCATTACACTTGCCCCATGTACACCAAGATAGCTCTCCTTGCAGCAGACAGAGCTTATGCAGGGGCTCTGGTCCTCCGACACGATTTTCTCCCCTAGAAGCAATGTTTCGAGGGAGAATGCTATCATTAGTGTTCAGTGAATCTAGTTCGAACTGCTCTATCTGAACCTGATTCGTTTCCAAATGTCATTTATAATATGCACTCCGTACCGCTGCAAAATGTATGGGCTCCGCTGAGGCTTTCTTCTAGCCACAAGTAATGCGACACTTGCTTAGTCTTGTGCCTGTGACGTTACAGTTCGGTTCTGCGCATACATTACTGTTTCAAAATCCAAAGCTGAACTCTGCATCGTTAATGAGGCACAAATCCAAAGTTCGGCTTCGGATTTTGAAACAGTAATGTATGTGCAGAACCGAACTGTGACGTCACAGACACGAGACTAAGCAAGTTTTGTGTTACTTGTGGCGAGAATAAGAAGGCCTCAGCGAAGCCCATACATTTTACTGCAGTACGGAGCACATATTATAAATTTGAAACAAATTTCAGGTTCAGATAGAGCAGTCTGAACCCGATTCGCTCAACACTAGCTGTCATAATATGTGTCACGCGAGGTCGGCGTCACGCTCCCTCTGCACGACATCGCCGGACCTCTCCGCCCCCCTAGAGACGAGCAATAGGGAATTGAAGTGCTGGTCTTGTCAGCCAGCACTTCATGAGTTAATTCTCTGTTTGGGTTTAGCCATGTGGTGCTGATCACACCACATGTCTACTTTACATATTGTTTGGACAGCTTGCTCCGCCTGAGGTCATGTGATGCTGGCCACATCACATGATCCTGGGCGGGCTATTTAAAGATGGCAACTGCCTCACTCAGATGCCTGTGATTAGTCTTCTGAGATCAGTGCTGTGTGATGGACCTTGCTGTTGATTATTGGTATATTGGATTTTGGCTTCGGACTTAGACTACGCTTTTGTGATTCCCCTCGGTATTTGACGTGACCTCCTGTTCTTGACTTGGCTTGCTGACTATTCTGCTATTGTGTTTGTTCTGTCTGTGTTCGTCTTTCCCTGTGTTCCCTTCCCTTCCCTGTGCACGTACTCAGCATAGGGACTGTCTCCAAGTTACGGTTTTGCCGCCTAGGGCATCTACTGTAAGTAGGCAGGGAAAGAGGTGGGGTTCAGACAGGGCACACTATCCCTTGTTTCCCTGTCGTGACAATATGGCAAGCTTTGTGAGCACCAATTCATGTTAATAAAGTTTTGGATTAATGTCCTAATAAATATCTTATAAACAAATCAACACTGCATAAAGTCAATTTATTGTCCAGTCACAGTAGTAGGCTTTTCAGTAGGGAAGAATCACATTACAAGTAGAGACGAGCGAATCTTTCAAGATTCGCTTTGGCGAATATTCGCCAAATTTTTAAACAGATTCACCTTGAATAAGATTCGATTCGGTTCAAGTTGCGTTAAAAAAATTTGTGTTCTGTGAACATTCCCGCGAATACGTACGCATGAGTGTACAAAGTGCGTACGAAGCTTTAGTTTATTATTGTCTAGGCCCACAAAAATAACGAACATACAGTAAAAGTACTCTACTTAAGTGAATACCCACGCATTAGCGTACAAATTATTAAATGCGTAGCATTAGCGTACAAATTATATTATGCGTACGTAGCGTTAGTGTACAAAGATTTAAGAAGAATCTTCCAAAGCGAATCTGAAAAGATTCGGATTCGCTTCGGTGTAGAAAAAACGAAGATTCGTATCGAATCTACAAAGCGGTATAGATTCGCTCATCTCTAATTACAAGCAATGAGTTCTTTCCAACAGCACTATAGTATTCATTATTTTCTGAAGAATGAGCTAAGGTTGTCTATAATCCATCACAACAGGTGCACATCCCAGACTCCTATCTTCCCTCACATCTCCTGGGAATTGTTCCTGTGTATGTTTACATGGTGCTGACAGAACATAGGGAAGGCCACCTCCCAAAGAGTGCATGGGAAAACATAGTTGTCACTTGTTAACCTCTTGGTCTTTTGCATGCTGTAGAGACACCTGTGTTGGCAACATTGTTCCTTGACTCAGTCAAGCGTTATGTAGATCGGGGTATATTTGCACAACAGCAGAGATGGGATTTCCTGCATTTACAAAGGAGTTTGTTGTTATAATGTCTTTGTTTATTATGTATACATTATACATGACATTAATGGAATATTGTATGAAATATCCTGTACAAATACAGAATTTAAGCCTCCTCATATAATTAGACTTCATATCGAGGGTAACATCTGTCTGTCTGTCTATCTGTCTACATTTGTGCTCTGATTGTTGTCACAATTAGGCCAGTTTCACACAAACGTTGTGTTTTGCGGTCCGCAAATTGCGGATCCGCAAAAAAAACTGATGGCGTCCGTATGGCATCAGTTTTTTTTGCGGATCCATTGTAACAATGCCTATCCTTGTCCGCAAAACGGACAAGAATAGGACATGTTCTATTTTTTTTGTGGGGCTAAGGAACGGGCATACGGATGCGGACAGCACACAGTATGCTCTCAGTATTTTTTGCGGACCCATAGAAATGAATGGGTCTGCATTTTTCATGTGAAAAATGTGGATCGGAGCCCGCAAAATATACTGTCGTGTGAAAGAGGCCTTAGGCCCCTTTCACACGGACGAGATTTCCGCACGGGTGCAATGCGTGATGCGAACATGACCCATTCATTTCAATGGGGCTTTTCACATGAGCGATGCTTTTGACGCATCAGTTCGCCGTTGAGTGAAAATCGCAGCATGTTCTATATTCTGCGTTTTTTACGCAGCCCTGGCCCCATTGAAGTGAATGGGGCTGCGTGAATAACGCATTGCATCCGCACGCAAGTGCGGATGCAATGCGTGATTCACTGATGGTTGCTAAGAGATGTTGCTTGTAAACATTCAGTTTTTTATCACGCGCGTGAAAAACGCATCAAAACGCTTCGCACCCGCACGGAAAAAACTGAAAGAACGTGCGCAATTGCAGTCAAAACTGACTGCGATTGCGTGCGGATTGGTGCGGATGCGTGCAGATTTTCCGGAACGCACCCGGACTAAATCCGTGACGCCCATGTGAAAGAGGCCTTATGGACAAACACAATCCTAACTAAACTAATAGCACATAAGCACTGGTGCTGTTCAGATTGAATAACCATCCACAGTGCAGGGATAAATTGTAAGTGAACCTCTGTGTTAGGCCTCATGCACACGAACGTGTGCCGGCCGTGCCTGTATTGCGGGCCGCATACGGCGGGTCCGCAATAAACGGGCACCGGCCATGTGCAGGCCGCATCACGGATCGCGGACCCATTCACTTCAATGAGTCCGCGATCTGGGAGATGCGGAGCGGAGGCACGGATCGGAACACCATGGAAGCACTACGGTGTGCTTCTGTGGTGATTCTGGCCATGCCTCCTCACCGCAAAAAAGTAGCGCAAGCACTACTTTTTTGCGGTGCGGACTCTTGGATGCGGATCGCGGACCCCATTCAAGTGAATGGGTCCGCGATCCACATGCGGTGGCCTCACTGTCAGTGCCCGTGCATTGCGGACCGCAGTTTGCGGCCCGCACACGTTCGTGTGCATGAGGCCTTAACGACATCTCCAAGAGCTAAGTGTGGATCACAGGTTCTTTGCTCATTAAATGAAGGCACACAAAGACCAGTTACTGATATACACTCACCGGCCACTTTATTAGGTACACCTGTCCAACTGCTCGTTAACACTTAATTTCTAATCAGCCAATCACATGGCGGCAACTCAGTGCATTTAGGCATGTAGATATGGTCAAGACAATCTCCTGCAGTTCAAACCGAGCATCAGTATGGGGAAGAAAGGTGATTTGAGTGCCTTTGAACGTGGCATGGTTGTTGGTGCCAGAAGGGCTGGTCTGAGTATTTCAGAAACTGCTGATCTACTGGGATTTTCACGCACAACCATCTCTAGGGTTTACAGAGAATGGTCCGAAAAAGAAAAAACATCCAGTGAGCGGCAGTTCTGTGGGCGGAAATGCCTTGTTGATGCCAGAGGTTAGAGGAGAATGGGCAGACTGGTTCGAGCTGATAGAAAGGCAACAGTGACTCAAATTGCCACCCGTTACAACCAAGGTAGGCAGAAGAGCATCTCTGAACGCACAGTACATCGAACTTTGAGGCAGATGGGCTACAGCAGCAGAAGACCACACCGGGTGCCACTCCTTTCAGCTAAGAACAGGAAACTGAGGCTACAATTTGCACAAGCTCATCGAAATTGGACAGTAGAAGATTGGAAAAACGTTGCCTGGTCTGATGAGTCTCGATTTCTGCTGCGACATTCGGATGGTAGGGTCAGAATTTGGCGTCAACAACATGAAAGCATGGATCCATCCTGCCTTGTATCAACGGTTCAAGCTGGTGGTGGTGGTGTCATGGTGTGGGGAATATTTTCTTGGCACTCTTTGGGCCCCTTGGTACCAATTGAGCATCGTTGCAACGCCACAGCCTACCTGAGTATTGTTGCTGACCATGTCCATCCCTTTATGACCACAATGTACCCAACATCTGATGGCTACTTTCAGCAGGATAATGCGCCATGTCATAAAGCTGGAATCATCTCAGACTGGTTTCTTGAACATGACAATGAGTTCACTGTACTCAAATGGCCTCCACAGTCACCAGATCTCAATCCAATAGAGCATCTTTGGGATGTGGTGGAACGGGAGATTCGCATCATGGATGTGCAGCCGACAAATCTGAGGCAACTGTGTGATGCCATCATGTCAATATGGACCAAAATCTCTGAGGAATGCTTCCAGCACCTTGTTGAATCTATGCCACGAAGAATTGAGGCAGTTCTGAAGGCAAAAGGGGGTCCAACCCGTTACTAGCATGGTGTACCTAATAAAGTGGCCGGTGAGTGTATATGTTCATCTTAAGAAAGATTGATTAGTGTGAACTATGCCTCAATACAATGTTCTGAAGATCTCAGATGACATGTTAGACAGAAAAGGTTACAAAAGCATTGCTAAAGACTTACACATATGTCAATCCACCATAAGACTAAATATCTATCATGAGAAAATTCTGGATTTTTGCTACTCTCCATAAGGCCTCTTTCACACGAGCGTCACGGATTCAGTCTGGATGCGTTCAGGGTGCTTTCCCGGAAAATCCGCATGCATCCGCACCAATTCGCACGCAATCGCAGTCAGTTTTGACTGTGATTGCGTACGTTCGTTCAGTTTTTTCCACGCAGGTGCGAAGCATTTTGATGCGTTTTTCACGCGCGTGATAAAAACTGAATGTTTACAAACAAAGTCTCTTAGCAACCATCAGTGAATCACGAATTGCAATGCGTGATTCACGCGGACCCATTCACTTCAAAGGGGCCAGGGCTGCGTGAAAAACGCAGAATATAGAACATGCTGCGATTTTCACGCAACGGCGAACTGATGAGTGAAAAACATTGCTCATGTGAAAAGCCCCATTGAAATGAATGGGTCAGGATTCAGTGCGGGTGCAATGCAGAAATCTCGCCGTGTGAAAGAGGCCTAAGAGTGGATATCCTCCAAGAGCACAATAAGCAAATAAGAAATAGGTGTGAACTCAAGGGTAACAGCAGAAGGCCTACAGAAAACACTATAAACTGCAAAAAGCTCTGTTCTGTTAAAAAAATGAACAAGTATGCTGTTCATAGAAGAACACCACAAAGGAAGCCTTTGATGTCCAAAAAACATTGAGTCCCATCTCAGGTTGATCTGAGACCACCTGGATGTTCTGCAATGCTTCAGGGAAAATGTTCTATGGACAGTTAAGACAAAAGTGGAACTTAGTACAAATGCACAACATTGTGTTTGGAGAAAAAAGAACACTGCCTCAATACCTAAACCTCATCCCAACTGAAGTATGATGGTGGAGAGAACACCAGGGTTTGGGGTTAATTTACTGTCTCACTGCCTGTACACCTTGTGATCACTGAAGAAACAAGGAATTCTAAGGTGTATCAAAACATTTTGCAGGAGAATGTAATGGCAGCAGTCCATGACCTCAAGCTGAAGAGATTTTTTTCACTGGTGTTGATATCTGAGGTATTGTTTTATGGAGGTGAAATTATATGTTTTAGTGTTGTTTGGGTGTACATTACATATAAATTAGGGTGTAATTTATACAAATTATTTTTGCTCTGGAAATAAAGAAAAAAGCAATTGTAATTGTTGTTTTCGCAATTTATTTTTTATGCCATTCATGTTTCGAACAAAATAACCTGATAATTAAATTCTTCAGGGTATTGCGGAAGTGTGGATACCTAATATGCATTTTATTTTTACATATGCAAAAAGTACCCCCATTAAAAATAGGGCCAAAAAAATAGACACATTAGGTATTGCCATTTCCGTATTGACAAGCTCTATAAAAATATCACATGACCCACCCCATCAGATGAATGCTGTAAAAAACAAACAGATAAAAACAGTGCCTAAACAGCCATCCTTCAAAAAAATAGCCTCTACATAAAACAATAGCCTGAAAATTAAAAAATATGACTTTCAGAAAATGGCAACACAAAAATAAGATTTTTCTTTTAAAAAATGCTTTGACTGTGTAAAACTTAACAAAAATAAAAAATACACATATTAGGTACCTCTGCAATGACTGGCTCTATAAAAATATCACATGATATACCGTGTCATGTGAATACCATAAAAACAAAAAAAGTGCTAAAACAGCAATTTTTGGTCACCTTGCTTAACAAAAAGTCATATGTACCCTAAAATAGTACCAATGAAAACATCACCACATCCCGCAAAAAATGAGCCCCCACATAAGACAATTGCCTGAAAAATAAAAAAAGGCAACACAAAAATAAGATTTTTTTCTTTTAAAAAATGCTTTTAATGCGTAAAACTTAACAAAAATAAAAAAATAGACACATTAGGTATTGCCGCATCTGTAACAACATTCTCTATAAAAATATCACATGATCTTCCCCGTTAGGTGAAAGCTGTAAAAAGAAGTCATTTTTTGTCACCTCACCTTACAAAATGAAAGGAAAATCAAGCAATCAAAAAGCAATCAAAAAGTCATATGTACCTCAAAATGGTATCAATGATGACCCACATAAGACAATCGCCCCAAAAGTAAATAGAAATATGACTTTCAGGAAAAACAAAATGCAAAAACATGATTTTTCTTTATAAACATGCTTTGTGTAAAAGTGGTAAAACGTAAAGAAAATATATAAACTTGGTATCTATGTAATCATACTTACCATCAGAATAAAGATAACATGTAATTTTTCCAGCACAGTATACGCCGCAATAACAAAACCCAAAAAGCAATGGCAGGATTATTTCATTTCTTTATCCTGCTTCCCAAAAAGCAAAATAAAAAGTGATAAAAAAAGTTGTATGTGCCCCAAAATAGAACCAATGATGATGGCAGCCCGCAAAAAATAAGTCCTCACACAGAGAGAAAAACATATGGTTGTCAGAAAATAACTGTACTAGTACCCCAGAGACTATTCAATACCAACATGGTGCCCGTAAACCAATCCATCAAAATCTGTGCTGAAAAAGCCATGTGACACTGCTTCCCTTCTTAGTCCTGTGGTGTGCCCCGACAGCAGTTTACAAACACATATGCATTGTTGCTGTATTTAAGAGAAATTGGGTAACAAATTATGGAGAGCTTTTTCTCCTGTTACCTGTGAAAATGAAAAATGTGGGTCTAAAACAACATTTTATCGGAAGAAATGACATTTATAACTAAATTGGTGCTTAAAAAACGTTTTGTAAATTTTCTTAAAAATATGAAAAATTGCTTCTGAAATTCTAAGCCTTCTAATGTTCTAAAAAAAAGTAAAATTACATTTACAAAATGATGCCAACATAAAGTAGACATTTGGGGAATGTTGAATAATAACTATTTTATGAGGCATTACTACTATCTGTCATAAAAGTTGAGAAATTCAAATTTAGAAAATTGTGAATTTTTCCAAATTGTCTGTAAATTTAGAATTTCTTTATAAATAAAGGGAAAAATATTGACCCAAATTTACCGCTAACATGAAGAACAATGTGTCACCAGAAAACAATCTCAGAATGGGTTAGATGACTAAAACCATTCCAAAGTTATTACCATATAAATTCATACATGTCAGATTTGCAAAAAATAGGCCTGGGCAGGAAGGTGAAAACTGGCCTTGGGTAGAAGGGGTTAATATTGATGACTTATCCTCAGGACAGGTCATCAATATCAGATAGGCACAGGTCCGACACCCAGCACCCCCCGCAGATCAGCTGCTTGAGAAGTCCACTGTGCTCTGGTGATCGCTGAGAATAAACCATCAGTATGAAAGTTGCAGAAAAGTCCTTTACTTGTTGAAAATGTATATGTTTAGCAGATGGTAACATGAAGCCTCAAGTTTTCATCCGGCTCTCGCAGACTGCAATGTTAAACATAGAGTATATGTCAAATATACTTTTTTTTGCAGGACAGAATAGCATAGTATGCCACAGTTTTCTATCCTTCAAAAATGCACATAGACACATAAATAGGGGCAATTGTAGTCAATATTAGGCACCTGTGCACTATATTTGGGCATTTATATGAATTAGAGATACATTTCAACATGATGTTATTACATTCAAATGTATATGCTCAACGGAAAGCAAAAACAAGTTGTGAATAGGGTCCAGTCAAAAGAGTAAATAGCTACTGTCACCAAAATGCTGTTTTTATGTATTGTTGGGGCAATCATTATAGAATGACATAATAAATATATTCTGCATGATGTGACTGTGATTTTTGTCCAATAATTTATACTACAGCTGTCCTGAATTTTATCTGTATAACTTTAAAAGATGGCTGTTCATGATGACCAGCAGTCTTAAAGGGGTATTCTTGTCATGGCAATCCCCTTTCTCCTTGTGTCCTTACTAATTGCTTGCTATTATGAAAGTGCCTCCTTCTCTTGATTTCCTTTCCTCCAGTTTTGCTGTGTTTACTTCTCGTTGCTAGGGGTTATAGCCACACTGTGATACTGCAGTGGTGGCCATGCTTATATCTGTAAAACAGCTAGGGCAGCACTATAACCCGCCCATCAGAGCAGGTGACAATATATCAGTGTGCGTAAAATGTGTCAGCCTTCTGTTCAGGCTCATTTGGCGTGCCTAGACTGCATTTAAGTGTATTAATTGCTTCGTTCACTGGTTTTCAGCCTCTAAATTAACACATTGAGGTTGGATTGTGCTATTTACATTTACTATGCGAACCGCAATGGACACTTTTTATTCCAGCAAAATTCTAATGTCATCTTTTGCAATACCAATATTTGCAATTGTACCCAGCAGACTAGACTAGCATATAACACTGGTGATATTATCAGGACATATGTATTATTCATTATATACAAATGTCTACAGTGCTCTGTTTTGGCGACTCTGTCAGGATATAGAGGATCATGGGAAGTGAATATACCCTCATCATTAGGAAATAGGAAGTGGTGATTCTAATCTTAAATATACATCAAAGATCTCTTTTAGTTTAAACATTAATTTGAATATCGCTTTCAAGGCTGTTCTGGAAATTCTTTGTGAAATCTTAAAACAAATAGATACCGATTTTCTTCATCACCTGATGAACTATATTTCATAAGGACGTCTTGAATGACTCAAGACTTGCCAATGTTCATTCATTAAAGGGGTTATCCCATGATGATTAAAAAAATGAAAATATGATATCATTGTACAGTTTACAGTTGGTACGTTATCAAGAAGTAGGGGCTAAATGGAAAAGATTATGACTACAAAATCAGACAACTCAGGGGTTATTTCTTGTCTTTTGCCAAGAAGACACTATAACGAAGCAGATGTGAATCCACTGTGTCACTGAAACAGATTTGGCTTGGGGCTACGCCTCATTATCTAAGTAGAACCCCTGATCTTCACCCTTTAACCCCTATACAGTAATCTGGACTCCACTGCATGGGAACTACCAGGTCACTACTTCTTCAAGTAGTCTCTGTTCAAGTGACTGCTGACCTACAAGGATCAGGAGACACCAATGCGGAGCACGAAGGGATCAGGCAAACCATAGTGAGGGGAAGGCTGAGGTCAGGTCAGGAAGAGTTTGTGCAATCCGATAAACAGTCTCAGGGTATGAAAATCAAGCAGATGTCAGATCAGAAACGAAGAATCAAATCCAGAAAATAGACAGAAGTCAGTACACTGAACAGGCAACACACCTTTGCAGAAAGCTAGAGTACTATAACCTATCCCAGGGTAGCCAGCCATATGCTGGGGAAGAGCAAAGTGCGTGCACTGGTTCTTTAAGAGAGAGAGAGCACGCAAGTGCATCGTACAGACAGTGAAAGGCAGACCTCAGCCTGCGTGGAAGGAAGATCAGCTCTACTCTAATGCCCATGCCCACTTTACTTAACCAGTAAAGGCCTGGAGCCTTGGAGCAGGTGAGCAGAGCAGCAGCAGTGCCCACTGGGAGGAGTGGCTGTGCTTAGGCGTTATAAAAGCAAAACAATTGGGATAATAAAAAAATGGCTATAAATGTGTACATATGTTGAACCTCTAGTTGTCTTTCAACATTTTCCAAATCATAAAAATTAAAGTGTCACTTAAGCCCTGTCTACTTTTTGAAAGGTGCCAGAAAAAGTGACATACAAGATTTATAGATATGCTGTTATATTATATGAAGCCCATGATATTCAGGATCCTGTGCCAAACAGGACCATATATTTATGTTACAGGATTTCAAGACCTGTTAATTGACCAAGAGACATTAAAGGGGTTATCCAACCCCTATAATCAGGGCCGCTTCTAGCTTTTCTGCTGCCTGAGGCGAAAAATGAAATGGCGCCCCTTCCCTTGCCCCCATCAGACCTCAGATCAGCGTCTTGTGCCCCCATCAGACCTCAGATCAGCGTCTTGTGCCCCATCAGACCTCAGATCAGCGTCTTGTGCCCCATCAGACCTCAGATCAGCGTCTTGTGCCCCCATCAGACCTCAGATCAACACATTGTGCCCCCATCAGACCTCAGATCAGCGTCTTGTGCCCCATCAGACCTTAGATCACCGTCTTGTGCCCCCATCAGACCTCAGATCAGCGTCTTGTGCCCCCATCAGACGTCAGATCAGCGTCTTCTGCCCCCATCAGACCTCAGATCAGCGTCTTGTGCCCCCATCAGACCTCAGATCAGCATCTTGTGCCCCCATCAGACCTCAGATCAGCGTCTTGTGCCTCCATCAGACCTCAGATCAGCATCTTGTGCCCCCATCAGACCTCAGATCAGCGTCTTGTGCCCCCATCAGACCTCAGATCAGAGTCTTGTGCCCCATCAGACCTCAGATCAGCGTCTTGTGCCCCCATCAGACCTCAGATCAGCGTCTTGTGCCCCCATCAGACCTCAGATCAACGTCTTGTGCCCCCATCAGACCTCAGATCAGCGTCTTGTGCCCCCATCAGACCTCAGATCAGCGTCTTGTGCCTTTCTTGTGCCCCCCTCAGACCTCAGATCAGCCAGTGTCAGGTCATAGTGCACGCCAGAAGGAAAGACAGTGGAGCGCGGGAGCTGAGGGCAGCGCAGGACAGGTAAGTATGTTTTTTTTTAAGTGGCTGGGTGGGCTGATCTGAGGTCTGAGGGGGGCACAAGAAGCTGATGGGGAGCGCAGCGCATCCACCAGCAGTGTTTAACTGCTGTGTGGATGCTGCCCCTCAGAATTACATAAAACTGCCGCCTGAGGCGAGATCCTCATCTCGCCTCATGGCAGAAGCGGCCCTGCCTATAATGACCCCCCAATTCCCGGGCACCTCATATAGGTTATACTTACCCTGCTCCCCGACACCCGAATCGCTCCTGATCCCAAAATGGCCACGGATTGCAGCCTCTCTAGTGTCACCCGCGATGCTAGGGAGGCTAGTCTCTGTCGCAGCCTGCTATTGGCTGACCCCCCTCCACCCGTCGCCAGATGTTTAACCTATATGAGGTGCCCAGGCATTGAGGGGGTCATTATAGGGTTTGGATAACCCCTTTAAAGGAGTGCTCGCTATCTCTGTAACTCCCATAGAAATTAATGGAGCGGTCGCGCACATGTGTGACCGGCCGCTCTAGTCATTTTAGGGGACCAGCAAGGGACCTGCAGGGGGTACAGGGCCCCCATTCTCATGATTGCTCGGAGTCCCTGTGGTAGGACCCCCACCAATCTGATAGTTATCCCCTATTCTGTAGCGAATATATTCACTTGAACATAGAGAGGTGAGCGCTTGCACAATGGAAGAGCTCATTTCCCTTGGCCCTGCCACCTGCCCCACTTGTCTGCAGGGTCGGACCGCCTGAGGCAATCAACCTCGCCTAATTGATGAAGTGGCCTGGGGAGGAACAGGGGAGCAGTTTTGCTATGAGGCCTTATGAGGTCTGTGTACACCCCTGGTTGAACAAATTATGGTGCATTTTATGACAAGTTCTAGTCACAATCACATTAGTAAATGTGCAATGTTTTCCTCAAGGAAGAATTGTAGACACAAAGATCTGTTCTGTGGCAATATTATTGAGAATCACTCAGCAGCGGAACTTTGTTATCCATCATGGATGGACAGAGAAGTAGGAAGGTTACACGGCATTGCCTTTTAAATCCCAACTAGGACATATTAGATTTGAATTATTTTATTTTTCCTTGAAAAATTGTAATCAGGCATCAGAAAGCCAGGTCAGAGGAAGTGAAGAAGAAGACAGCTGCAATAAACCTCAGTGGACTCCAAGACACTTTTTTTTTTCTAACACTCTCCAGATGCTCCCACATAATGGTCACATCTCAAGTGAACAGCAGCATAATGAGATTTGAGTGGTTCCAGGAGAGGCTTTTTTATTTTCTTTTAAAAGTAGGATAACCCAATACTAGAGCCTCCAAGAAAACCAAGAGATGGGAAGGAGGGGGTAAGGGTGTAATCTAAAACTCTGCGGTAGGAGAGCTGCTTCCGCCAAAACAACCTGGAGGAAGGGCAGCCTGGAGTACAGACGACTTCTAAGGGGCACACGTCTTTTTAAACCACAGAGTGTTTTACCAGAGCTTCTTCTAGTTCTGTTCAGACTCAGATTTGCTTTGAATTGAGACAACCGGCAGGTTTTATTTATGAGCTGAGACTGAAGGATTTTTACTTTTGTGTCTTCGTTCCTGTTTGATTTTACTCGTAGAGGAAGGAATTTACTTTTTCTCTTCCTGGAACCTGAGCTTTTGACAAGCAAATCACTTGGAAAGAAATTATATTCAGTTACTGATTATTCCCTGTTCTATTGCAATGTTTCTTTTTCTTTCTGTAGTCTTTTTGTTTTAAAGTAAATCTATGAAATTCAGGTTGTACAACAGCAGTACAATCACATACAACATACTAAGCACCTTAGTGACAGATCCAATAAATGGACCCTGAGTGATATGCAAAATATACATTCTAATCTAATTATATTAACAACTGAAACATTAATTTGGGATAAGGATTGTGAACCCAATGGGGACAAGGACTGATGACAAATTCTGTACAGCACTCACTGTAGTATATTTTGGATCTGTATAATGAACAGAATCAATAACAAAATATGGTTCCATAAACAGGTAGCACATGGTATGCATTTGGCTCCATATAATGGAACTATAGAAATGTTGCTAGGTTAACTTATTTAGTCCTTATGCACATAGCACGTTTATGCACAAAAGGAGTAATTTATTAAACTGGTATAAAGTAGAACTGGCTCAGTTGCCCATAACAACCAATCAGATTCCTCCTTTCATTTTCCAAAATGTCCAAAATGAAAGGTGGAATCTGATTGGTTGCTATTTTCTAGGTACTTTATACTAGTTTGATAATTCTCTCCCTATATTTCTATTCTGTGGCAGCTAAGCAACTGGCAACTAAGCCAGTTCTACTTTACAGCAGTTTGATAAATAACCCCCTTTGTGCATAAACTTGCTCTGTGCATAAGGTTTAAATAAGTTAACCTAGCGATCCCATTATAGTACAGTGGTCCCTCAAGATACAATATTAATTGGTTCCAGGACGACCACTGTATGTTGAAACCATTGTAAGTTGAGTAATTGGTTCCAAACGCCAATATGTCATCCAAGATAAGAGAAAATGAAGATTTAAGAAAAAAATAAGCAGATAACTAAGACAGATAAGTCCTTACATATAACAGTCAGGACTAGCTGCTAACTAGCAACTAATACAGATATTTTACCAGAGAAGTGTCCTTGATTGGTTGGATCTGAGTCTGAGACATTATATGTTAAGTCTGGTTTCAACTTACGATGGGTCAGAAAAGACCATTGTATGTTGAAAATATTGTATCCTGAGGCCGTTGTATCTCGAGGGATCACTGTATTCTTTAACTTTTTTACATTTTAGGGGGCGACAGTGTGATAAAACAAAGCAATTCTGGCATTGTAGTGTTTCATTTTTATTGTGTTCCCTGCATGGTAAAAATGACTTCATAACTTTAACTGCAGGTGTGTATGATTATAGAGATACTGAATTTATGCAGTTTTAGTCATGTTATACTACATTTAAAATAAACTAAAAGCTTTTTTTTTTATTGCCAATGGAGTTATGAGAGATCATTTATTTGCAGGCAGGCTACAGCTTTAACTGATACCATTTTGAGATATATGCAACCTTTTGACAATTATTTTTTACATTTTTTGGGGAGGGGAGGTGACCAAAACATTATAATTCTGGTATTGGAGATTTTCATTAACCTTTTTTTACTATATTTAATAGATTGAATTGTTATAGATGCAGTGATAGCAATTATGTAAATTTTTTATTGTTAAAGCATATAAGAAATGTGTTCTTGAATTTTTTATGTATTTATATTTTTTAAAAACTCTATTCAACTGTTCACATTTTTTAGTCCCTTTAGGGGACTTTAACTTGTGACACATTGTAATATTCCTGTTTTAAACCATATAGGGAAATTTAGGGCTCTTGCAGACGAATGTGAGACACGCACGTCTCCCACATCACGGGCCCTGGCTTGAACTCCCGGCACTGAATGGGGTTACATAGCATTATACTGATTTATGATCCTATGTAACCCTTACAGTTCTGGAATGTGTTGGATAACACTAACAGCATTATGTTAGTGTTATCCAACACATTCCAGAACTGTAAGGGTTACATAGCATCATAAATCAATATAATGCTATGTGATCCCTGTCAGTGCCGGGAGTTCAGGCCAGTAGATGCGTTGCGGGAGACGTGCGGGTGTCACGCTCGTCTGCAAGGGGCCTTACCGACAGTCTTGTCAGAGACAGGGGGTAATAGAGGCCTGAGTATAGCAGACCTGGGGGCCTTCAGAAGGGCCCGGCGGCCATGACACTACTCGACATCCTACTATTGGATTTGCAAGGTGCTGATTGGAGGACAGAGGGAGTGCTCTCCTTTTCTCTAACTGTTCAAATGCAATGGGGGTTATTGCCTGCAGTATGCTAGAATAAGCATTAACTGCAATCCCAGCTGTAAGAACAGGGTGCTAGCTGTACTATCAAAATGTGCACTACAGCTCCATTCACACAGAGGACCCTGGTTCTTGTGATCAGTATGTATCCTGCAGTCGAACCTTCAACAATCATGTATTTATCAGCTATCCTATGGACAGGGCATAAATGCTGTTTATGGGGAAAACCGTGTTAGCCAAAATGTTTAGTGGTCTGAAAAAATTGGGTCTGTTCTGGGTTCTAAAATTATTTGTGTTAATATAGAGGCATGGGATTGGCCATAGAAGTGCTGGATGGAGAAGAAAAGGAAAGTGAATGTCTACAATCAGTGGAGATGAAGGCCTGGCCTATATAGAGACTTTTGTATGATGCAACTAGTTAATTTTAACTATAGTGTAGCATGGCTAAAATCAGTTAGCTATATCACACAAAGTCTCTATGTAGCCCTGCCATATTTATAGATTTGCAGGAGGATGCTACTAAAACAGACAGGTCAGGAGAGGTGGCACGTGGCAAGTGCTGTATTCTTGTGTATGATCTGCATTGTGATAATACTCTGCAGAGCTCCAGTGTAGACCTGGTACCTGACCACTGTATGGTCCCTGTATGGTGGTATCATTGGTCTTAGATATAAGTACGTTCTCCATGGTTTATAAATGCCTACGGTGTTTTTACTTATATGTAAGGAAGTGCTCCATGGCTCATAAACACCTAATCTTAAAAAGAAGAGAAAATCAAATCATCAAGAAACCTTTCATTTTTCTCTAAGCAACCTTCTACCTGATTTACTAGTTTAATATACAAAAGTTTATAAAATAAGAGACTGTTTCCTGCAATAAATGACATCAGTCTACCAAACCACAAACAGACCCTCATCGTGGCCACGTAAGACTAATGAGCCTTATAGTATTGATTATATTATTTTGCTAGAACATCATGCCCCTCTGTGTTTGCTTGTTTTATCAGTTCCTGTATGTAGGATTTAATGCAATGTAAATGTCCAGGCCCGGGACCATATTTAGTAAAGACTGAACACCTGTACTCCTAAATGCATTCCAGCCATTTCTGCACTTTTGACATTGCTCTGTTGTCCTGGATGAACTCATCACCACACGTAACAGGATTCAGCTGCGCTCACTGTGGGAGTGTGACATCAGGGGCTAAAAATCTCTTTGGCTTCCACCATAATTATGTTGTTGTACACCAGGAAACATGGAAGGAAGAGAGCAGACAAACGGATATGAATGATGGAGGATTCATATCCTGGAACAGGGAGGTGGAACAGTGAGAAATATAGAGTGATAACTATATTTGTACACTCTGCCTATTGTGGGATTGAGCATTTCCTGAAAAAAAACAACTGGGGCTGAGCAGAGGCAGCAAGGAGTAAGACAAAAAAGGTTATGGAATTCTACTACATCATCGCATAGCTTTGTTAATTTCAAAGAAAATTTTAAATACAAATGTATTGTGAAATGTAAGATCCAAAAATGGTCATAGACCAAGACATAGAATACAAGTTGATGCATAGAACTTACTATCATATCAGTGGAGGTCCCAATGCTAGTACCCCAACCAATCATGGGAATGGGTTCCCCGTACCCTGTGCAGACCCCTTGCTGCTCCTCTAAAATGACCGGAACGGATGGTTGCACATGCACATGGCCACTCCATTAATTTCTATGGTAGTTCTGGAGATAGCCGATTACAGCGCTGTGGAACTCTCCTATAAATTAATGGAGCGACCACGCACATGTGTGACCGGCCACTCTGGTCATTTTAGAGGAGTAGCAAGGGGCCCGCAGAGGGTATGGGGCCCCTGTTATTGGGATTGGTGGGGTTCCCAGCAGTAGGACCCACACCGATCTGATAGTTATCCCCTATCCTGTGGACATGTTCTATCTTTTTTGAGGGGCCACGAAATGGAAGGTCGGGATTCAAAATCAATTGGCCCACATCCATTCTGCAAAATTGTGGAACAGATGCGAACACAAATATACAGTAGTGTGAATGGGCCCTAAAGTAAAGGAAGGGCCTTGAAAAAAAGGACCCATTTCCTTTGTCTGGTTTGTACAGGATAATGCTCATCAGGCCCGATTCATCAAAATAGTTTTATGGTAAAATCATAGCTTTTGTCCATAACCACCAATCAGAGCTGAACTTTCATTTTACCAGAGCAGTTTAAGAAATTAATGAGGCTTATTTTATCCTTCCCTGCCAGTCGAGTGGTATTTTTAGTAAACAGGATGGCTCCCTTCAATATATTCATTGTAATGACAATATGCCGAGTATCTGGTGCCAACAAATAATAAGAATATAGGAAAAAAGATGTGAGATCTTATAGGCATATATTGTTATGCAGCGTTACATACATTAAATCACAGAATAAAAATATAGTAAATATCCCAGTCCTAAGCCGCTGACCTAGCGGCTATTATATAAATGGATCCATATAAAAGTTTATAAAAATATAAAAAATATGTAAAAAAAAAAACAGCAAGAGTCTGCTTAGATAATGTCAGTGGGTTACTTAGTATGAACAATGTTGTACAAGTCCTTATTACCACGTTGTGGTAATACTTTTGTGGCTACCGAGGTACAGTCCAGGAGCCCTGAAATCTAGCAGGAGACCGATATTCTGAAAATACGATCTGGTCATTGCGATTTGCTATATAGTTCTGTTCAGCACCACAGAGGTTAAAGACTTATACCAAGTCTGTGGAAAACAGCAATCTTGTCGATATACTATATGCCAGCCTCAACAAACCGCCACGCTTGGAGCGATAGGACAGTAATACATTATATACTGATGTTTGCTTATACATAGAAGAACACCATCACCACAACAAGCCGGTCTACGAAGTATATACCACATCGTGACTAACTTAACACAATTGGAGCTGGTTAATATTCTAAAGATATCCACTGCGGTGTATTACAATTACTGACAACACCGTGGTAATAAGGACTGGTACAACATTGTTCATACCAGGTAACCCACTCACATTACATAAGCAGACTCTTGCTGTTGTTTACACATTTTTTATATTTTTATGTACTTTTATATGGATCCTTTTATATAATATCTGCTAGGTCAGCGGCTTAGGACATTCGGACTGGGATTTTAACTATGGAGGAGATTTATCAAAATGGTATAAAGTTGAACCGACTTAGATGCCCATAGCAACCAATCAGATTCCACCTTTATTATTTACCATATCTTGGTGGTTATTATAAACGCTACATAATTTAACAATATATGCCTAGAGGATCTCACATCTTTTTTTACATAGTGTGGTATTTTTAATGGAGGGTGCAAGTGTGTCCGACATGCCCATATCCAACTCAAAGAAACAGAGGACTATTTTGCAATCAGTTTCTGGACCTTTCCATTCTAAAAAAAAAAAACAGTATACCTTTTCTGGTCCTGAAGTGGCGTAACACTAGATGTGGGAGATTAAAAAAAAAAAAAAAAATAGACAACCACGTTTGAACAACCGTTGTTGACATCCCAGCAGGTGCATATCAGCAGAATTACATGTCCACATGCACTGAAATCACTTTACCTGATTGCATACTGAGTGTCATTTGTGAGTTAAGGTCCTTTTACACGTACAGATGGTCTGGCATATTAACGGGAACAAAGCAGACGCTGCCCTTAAGGGCTCTTTCACACGAGCGGATGCCGTCCGTGGAATCCTCTGCGTGTAGGAGAGCCAAGTCCCGTTCAGGATAGCAGAGACACGGAGCATTAACATGATTGATAATGCTCCGTGCCTCTCTGTGATCTTTTTACTACAAAATCACAATGAGATAAAGTTGTCACTGTGATTTTGTAGTAAAAAGATCACAGAGAGGCACAGAGCATCATCAATCATGTTAATGAAAATAGGCTTAGTTGCCCATAGCAACCAATCAGATTCTACCTTTCATTTTTTAGAGCTCCTTTGGAAAATGAAAGATGGAATCTGATTGGTTGATATAGGCAACTAAGCCAGTTTTCCTTTACACCAGTTTGATAAATCTCCCCCAATAATTTTTCGTGCTGGCAGAACTAACTTGCCTGCACCTTTCACACAAACAGATTATCGGAAATGAGCGTTTATACAAATGCTCTTCCCCGATAATCTGCCAAATCATCTTTACATGTAAAAGGACCCTTAAAGGAGGGGGATAAACAGATGCATGTGGCTTATTGGCTTTGGCTCTTGCCAATTTATTATTGTAGACAGACATTTGGACCCATTGAAATTCCTCTTGTCTGATGAAGCATGGTTCCATTTAACAGGGTGTGTTAACCACTTAAAAAACAGACCACTTAGCCCCCTTCCTGATCAGGCGCATTTTCTATTTTTTAGTACATGCGTCTTTGAAAGCCTGAACTTTTTTTTTCCATTCGGTTTTGTAAATAATTTTTGTGCCTTTTTTTGGTGATAATAATAATAGTCTTTATTTATATAGAGCCACCATATTCTGCTGTGCTTTACTATTCAAAGTTTGCACGTACAAATGAAAAAAGATATCACAGGATTGCAGGCTAATATACAAATGAGACCCTAGGAATTAGGATCCTGCTTGCAATCTATTAGGAAATGGGGTGATACAAAAGGTAAAATTGATTGTTTTATTAAGTGGACCAGCCATCTTTGTACTAAATAGAGTGGTGCAGGTGGAGCTGTAGGAGCTGTGGGGATTACTGTTAGATGATGGTGTTTGGTTCTGAGGAATGAGGGTCAGGGAAGGTAAACAGGGAAGATTCAGTTTAGGGAACGTGATAAGCTTACCTAAAAGATGTTTTTAAGTCACATTTAAAGCTAAGGAAGTTAGGAATCACTCTGATTGTCTGGGGCTGTGCATTCCAAAGAGCTGGTGCAGTTCAAGAAAAGTCTTGAAGACAGGAGTGAGAGGTTCAAATTATGGAGGATGTTAATCTTAGGTCATTGGCAGAACGGAAGCATGAGTAGGTGGTAGAAAGAAATTAGAGGAGGATATGTATGGAGGCGCAGCACTGTGGAGAGCTTTATGGGTTAGGGTAAGGAGTTTGAACTGTAATCTGTGGTGGATGGGAAGCCAGTAAAGTGACTGGCACAGGCTAGAGGCAAAAGGCATTAGTGTGGTGGTTGGATAGAAAGATTAGCCTGGTTGCTGCATTTAGGACAGACTGAAGGGGGGGAGTTTAGTGAGGGGAAGACCAATTAGTAATCAGTTACAGTAATCAAGATGAGAATGAATCAGAGCAACAAGAGCTTTGTCCATTTCAAAATTGCAAATTCTGGTAATGTTCTTGAGGTGCAGATGACATGAGCATGCCAGTGATAGAATATGGAAAGTAAAGTAGAGTAAAACATAACTCCAAGACAGCTGGCATGCTGTGCAGAGTTATCATAGTAGCACCAACTGAAATTGAAATATCAGATTTAGGTAGGTTAGTAGAAGGGGAAAAGACAGTTTTTAAGAGATTCAGTTTCAAATATAGAGCGGACATGATGTTAGAGACAGCCGCCAGACAATCACTGTTTGGTCTGCAGTACTGCAGTGATGTCACGAGATGAGATATATAGTTGGGTGTCATCAGCATAGAGATGGTACTGAAAACCATATCTGCTGATGGTCTGTCCAATGGGGCTGGTGTCAAGAGAAAAGAGAAGAAGACCTAGAACTGAACCCTGAAAAACCCCAACTTCAAGAGGATGAGAAGTAGGACCACCGAATGATACACTGAAGGAGCTGCCAAAGAGATAGAAAGAAAACCAAGATAGAGCAGTGTACTTAAAGGGGTTATCCAAACCCTATGATAACTTCCATAATGCCTGGGTCCCTCATATAGGTTAAACTGTATGGGTTTGTGATCTGTCCACACTGCAAAAAGTTTTTTTCCGCTGCGGAGGCATAGTGAGAAACCTCACGGAAGTGAGGCCATGTGCATAAGGTCTAAGGCCAACAGAATGGAGGATGGTGAGAAGGAGCTTGTGGTGTAACAGTATAAAATGCTGCAGAGAGTTCAAGAAGAATCAGTATAGAGTAGTTACCATTACTTTTTGCTGTCATGAGATTAAATAGTTTGGTAAGGGCAATTTCTGTACAGTATAGAGCCAGAAAGCCAAATTGTAAGGGGCAGAGAAGAGAATTAGCAGAAAGCTAACCTATTAGGCATGAGACACGTTCCAGGAGTTTAGAGATGAAGAGAGATAGGTCGATAGTTAGCAGCACAGGTCGGGTCAAGAAATGTTTTTTTTAGAAGTAGTATAACAGAGGATGAAAAGATGCCAAAAGAGCGAGATTAGTTAACTATGGTAGTTAGGTGACTAATGACAGTTGGGGAGAGAAACCCTAATGTAGCTAGTTGATTGAGAAGAACAGAGGAGCCTGGAGACTCCTTTTTCTGTTATACAGTCGAAGGAGAGAAGGCCCAAGGAAGTGTGGGAGGGAGGTGAATTGATGCTGGTTGGTGACTAGGAGATGATTTCCTGCCAGAAATCATAAATCTTATCTTTGAAGTAAGTGGCCAGGTCTTCAGCACAGACATCATTAATGGGCATGTGGATTTAAGGACTGAGGAGGGAGTGAAAGGTATGAAAAAGTTGTTTTGCGTTATTTGAAAGTGAGGAAATGACAGAGGTGAAATAGGTCTGTTTGGAAAGATGGAGGGTGGAGTAGGTTTTAAAGGGAACCTGTCATCTCTGAAACACCCCCTGAACTAGAGTAAGCGTTGTATAGTGTAAGTGATGCTGAATCAGAATATGTAAGTTTTATCTTCATACTCACTTCCATTCCGACGCTGTGCTCCTACAAACCAGCAGTAAAATGCTCAAAGAAGAGTCCTCTCAATGTATTTTACTGCAGGTTTGTGGGAGCACAGCGTCGGAATGGAAGTGAGTATGAAGATAAGACTTACATATTCGGATTCAGCATCACTTACACTGCTTACTCTAGTTCAGGGGGTGTTTCGGAGATGACAGGTTCCCTTTAAGTATAAATTTGTAAAATCTGCAGATTTTCTCCATAAACATTCAGCACACCTAGAGCATCTCTAAAGAAAATTAGTTTCAGGTGTGCACCAGGAAGCTTCAGTCTGTGTCAGGTAGGGCTGGGTGATTAATCAAATGAATTTGATATTTTACCACCCTGCAATATTGATTTTGTTAAATACTGTCAGATCAATTTTTTTTCTTTGGAGCACCGTTTCCGTCCCTGCCGCCACTGCTATTGTGCTAATTCTGCTTGGGCTGCAGGGACTAAGACCTCTGCAGTGCACAGGCTGCATTGATCCACTGCTCCAAATTACAGCAGCACTGCCCAGCACTGAATTAGCAGGACTTCCGCTGTAGGGCTGCAATCACGGCAGTACCCATAGTCCATCCCACCTCTTCTATTCTCCTCCACAGCAACGTGACATGGCCATATGTGGGTAGGAGGAGCAACTGCTTCCTTTCCCTTACAGACAGCGGATACCCCCCCCCACCACACACATTGATAGTGCACCCCTCTATATACAGTGGACTTCTGAAAGAAAAATTAAAAATAAAAATAAAGTAATTGAGATTATAAGCATACCTCCCAAGTGTCCCTCTTTTGGAGGGACAGTCCCTCTTTTTGACCCAAGTCCCTCCGTCCCTCTTTTATCCTTAAATGTCCCTCTTTTTGACCTGGAGGATTAATACATAACTGTGCATTAATAAATTTACTAAATTGCTCCTTACTAAAGTTTCTGTATGGTTTCTACCTATAAATTAGACCAGAACTTCATAATTTCGTGCAATTTGGACCTTAAAATATCTATAATCTGATGATTTATGTGCTAATGTTTATATGGACAATAAAGCGCAAGAAAAATATTGCCTCAGGGGCTCTAGTAATTATGCTTTGGGCGCAGTTAGAGGCATGGCCTAATATAAAAAAACCTGCCGTGATGCGCGCCACACACATTGTCCCTCTTTGCAATTTTCAAAAGTTGGGAGGTATGTATAAGCTATAAATTATAATCGTCCATAAAGTTCAAATAATCAAGATTCATGACTTACGACAGAAAATGATGAAGCCAAGCTGCAAAGTGATCCAAGAACTGGTGGAGTGGGCCTCAAAAGAGGGTGATGTGATAGAGGGTACAGGGGGAATGACATGAAACGTGCACTGTGGAAAAAGAAGTATGCAGCACTGATTGCATAGTGTCAGACTGTGCAGGGACACATATTGCTAGATGCTAATTCCTAGCATCAATTTCTAACATGTTAAATACAGGAGTAGACATATAGAGGGAGATTTATCAAACTAGTGTAAAGTAGAACTGGCTTAGCTACCCATAGCAATCAATCAGATTCCTCCTTTCATGGCTCCTTTTTTACAATGAAAGGTGGAACGTGATTGGCTGCTATGGGCAACTAAGCCAGTTCTACTTTACACCAGTTTGATCTGGCAGATGGAGGAGCGTGAGGAAGAACAGGAAGCAAACCCTTCTGCAGGTAGTTAACCCCTTCAATGCAATACTCTAGTTCACAGGGATCTTATCATTAATCTCCACTGCCATCAGTAATATTACTAGCAACGCTTTCATTTCCTTGAACTACTACCCTCTTACTGTCCTAGACCACCAGAGATATCACCCATCAGTGTGCATAGTAATATAACACTATATGGCCCACTTTGTTTCGAAGAAATAACAACAGCAAATATTCTCTTTTCAAGTCATTGCTCATTATAAAGATGAAAAGATGTATCTTGTGGGTATGCAGACAGAAGAGGTCCCTCACGCTCTGTTTTACACAGGGGCTCTTAATTATATCCTCAGTATGTAAGACCATTTATGCACATATGTAGATTTTTCTAAAGCAAAATCCACTTTGTGAAATATCAAGTTTACTTTCTATCAATAAATGTTCTATGTTTCTTTTTTTTTTCTACGCAGAAATATCTACTTTTATGGCCAAGTACTGTGTGAATGAGAGACTGCAGCAGGACTTATCAATCATGCCTACCAGGAGCTGGCTGGCAAATTTTGGCCTGGGGGGCAAGCACACAGCACTGGCCCATGTGCAGCGGCCCAACCTTAACCTGTTTAACTCCGCCTACCATAAAGGCGGTATAGGTAAAAGGGATTAAAATCATTAAAAGGCAGCAGCTGGTTGTGTTTTCATGTTGGATCCCAGATACAGAACATGGCTGAGTCCGTAGCAACAGCTTGATCATTAGAGGGACCAGATTTACCAACTCCTGAGCTGAAGAGACTCCATTAACTATAATGGGGTCAGGTCAGGATGCTGCTCCTTTACCGGACAAAAAGGTCTTTCACGCAGAACTTTTCTGTCCAGTCTTTTTAACAGAATCTGTGACCCAAACGCAAATGTGAATGGATAGTATTAGACGTATAGCATCAGATGTATGTTTAATACACAAATACAGAGCAAGAACCAAGATCACTACATACACACAGCACCAGAACCAAACCTATAAGTCAAACACAGCACCAGAACCAAGTTCTCTACATAAATACAGCACCAGAACCAAACCTATAAGTGAAATACAGCACCAGAACCAAGTTCTCTACATAAATACAGCACCAGAACCAAACCTATAAGTCAAACACAGAACCAGAAACAAGTTCAATGCATCAATACAGCATCAGAACGAGGCCCATATGTCAAATACAGCAACAAAATCAACAAGAAATATAGCACCATAACAAAACCCATAAGTCAAATACAGCACCAGAACCAAGTTATCTACATAAATACTGCATCAGAACCAAGTTATCTACATAAATACAGCACCAGAACCACGTTCTCTACATAAATACATCACCAGAACCAAGTTCTCTACATAAATACAGCACCAGAACCATGTTCTCTACATAAATACAGCACCAGAACCAGGTTCTCTACATAAATACAGCACCAGAACCAAGTTCTCTACATAAATACAGCACCAGAACCAAGTTCTCTACATAAATACAGCACCAGAACCATGTTCTCTACATAAATACAGCACCAGAACCAAGTTCTCTACATAAATACAGCACCAGAACCAAGTTCTCTACATAAATACATCACCAGAACCAAGTTCGCTACATAAATACAGCACCAGAACCAAGTTCTCTACATAAATACAGCACCAGAACCAAGTTCTCTACATAAATACAGCACCAGAGTCAAGTTATCTACATAAATACTGCACCAGAACCAAGTTCTCTACATAAATACAGCACCAGAACCCAAGTTCAGTACATAAATACATCACTAAAACCAAGTTATCTACATAAATACTGCACCAGAACCAAGTTATCTACATAAATACAGCACCAGAACCCAAGTTCAGTACATAAATACATCACCAGATTTTAAAAGTTCAGTACAGATACCATCTGAGTAGTCAGGTCAGCCCTCACCCTATGACCCTGTACAGTGTGAAACTACAGCTCCCAGTATGGCCTGAACAAGTGTAAAGGGATGCTGGGAGTTGTTGTTGTGCAAAACAGCCTGCTACCACCCATCATCAGCTGTAGATCATCCAGGTGACTACAACACTCATCATACACAGTGAGTAGCAGAATAATCATTTCCATTTAGTGACTTACAGGTGACGTCTCTTCCTGAGTTCTTCCCCATCTGGCTCAGACCACCATGATGACTCCTCCCATCCACAATGCAGCTCTGCAGATTTTGCCGAGAAGATGTCTTCAGCTTCACGCTTTACCAACACATTGGCACCCTGCATACTGAAACAAAATCATCTTAGTGCCACATGCTGTGCTCTGAATATAACAGCAGCACTAGTGCTACACACAGGGCCCCCAATAGTAGTGCCACATACTCTGTGCCCTCTGCATATAGTGCCACATACTCTGAGCCCTATGTATATAGTGCCACATACTCCGAGCCATATGTATATAAAGCCACATACTCTGTGCCCTCTGTATATAGTGCCACATACACTGTGCCCTCTGTATATAGTGCCATATGCCCTCTGTATATAGTGCCACATGCTCTGTGCCCTCTGTATATAGTGTCATATGCCCTGTGCCCTCTGTTTATAGTGCCACACACAGTGCCCCTAATGCTAGTGCCACATGCTTGGTGCCCCTTATAAAAAGTGCCTCTTATATGCACCCCCTTTATGTATTGTGCCTCTTATATGTGCCCATTTGTGTATAGTACCCCTTCAGTGTGCCCCCTTTATGTATAGTGCCTCTTCTGAGTGCCCCCTGAATACAGCATACACACACTGTATTATAATACTCAGTAAAAGCTAGAATACAGTGGGTGAGACGTCACTGGCTGATGGTCACATGACAAGCTAGATGCAGTGGGTATATATAGTATATACAGCAGTGTATATACTATATATCTGTACACACTGCATCTATTATAACTCGTACCTCACATATCAGTACACTGCTGTATATACTATATATCTGTACACACTGCATCTATTATACTTCGTACCTCACATATCAGTACACTGCTGTATATACTGTATATATCTGTACACACTGCATCTATTATACTTTTATAATATATGCAGTATATACATACATATATAGTATATACAGTATATACATACATATATAGTATATACAGCAGTGTACTGATATGTGAGATACAACGTATATTAGATGTAGTGTATACAGATTTATATAGTATATACAGCAGTGTACTGATATGTGAGGTACGAGTTATAATAGATGTGGCATGTACAGATATATATAGTATATACAGCAGTGTACTGATATGTGAAGTACGAGGTATAATAGATGTGGTGTGTACAGACATATAGAGTATATACAGCAGTGTACTGACATGGGAGGTGTGATATATAATAGATGCAGTGTGTACATATATATATAGTATATACAGAAGTGTACTGATAAGTGAGGTACAAGGTATAATAAATGCAGTGGGTAAACGTATATAGTATATACAGCAGTGTACTGACATGGGAGGTGTGATGTATAATAGATGCAGTGTGTACAGATATATAGTATATACAGCAGTGTACTGATATGTGAGGTACAACGTATATTAGATGTAGTGTGTACAGATATATAGTATACCTCGTACCTCACATATCAGTACACTGCTGTATATACTATATATCTGTACACACTGCATCTATTATACCTCATACCTCACATATCAGTACACTGCTGTATATACTATATACCTATACACACTGCATCTATTATACCTCGTACCTCACATACCAGTACACTGCTGTATATACTATATATCTGTACACACTGCATCTATTATACCTCATACCTCACATATCAGTACACTGCTGTATATACTATATACGTTTACCCACTGCATTTATTATACCTTGTACCTGACGTATCAGTACTCTGTGTGTAGACTATGTGTCAGGTGTGAGGTATAAAAGATGCAGTGTGTACAGATATATGTGGACAGTCATATATTATGGTCACTGTGTGAGGTACGTGAGGTATTGGGGGTTGTAGTTAAGATTCCGGTCAGTTTTAGGGATAGGATTAGCATTAGTGATAGTATATTAGGGCCAGTATTAGAGTTAGAGGTCAGTATTGGGGTTAGGGGCCAGTATTAGGTTAGGGGCCAGTATTGGGGTTAGGGGGTCAGTATTGGGGTTAGGGGCCAGTATTGGGGTTAGGGGCCAGTTTTGGGGTTAGGCGTAGTATTAGCATAATGCTACATTCAGACGACCGAAAGTGTTAAGCAGTCCCCAAATTGTGGATCCGCAAAACACATTTTGCGGAACACACAGTGCCAGCCCTATATAGAAATGCCTGTTTTTGCGGACAAGAATAGGACACATGCTCTATATTTTTTGTGGGGCCATGGAACGGAACTAAGGATGTGGACAGTGCATGGTGTGCGTGTCCGCATCTTTTGCGGCCCCATTGAAATGAATGGGTCTGCACCCAGTCCGCAAAATTGTGGAACGGATGCAGACCCAGAAATATGGTCGTCTGAATGCACCCTTAGGGCCAGTATTGGGGTTAGAGGAAACATTAGGGTACATTCACATGATGATATTTCCATTCACTTCAATGGGGCCGCAAATCCGTAGTTCCGTTCCATGGCCCTGCAAAAAAGATAGAGTATGCACTATTCTTGACCGCAATCTCAGATGAGAGCAGGCATTTCTATCATAGGGCTGGGCATGTGTGTTCCACAAAATGTGGAATGCACATGGCCAGTATCCGTGTTTTGTGGATCCGCAATTGTGGACTGCAAAACAAATATGGTCATGTGAATGTAGCCTTAGGGTTAGTGGTCAGTAGTAGGGTTAGGGGTCAGTATGGTGTAGTATTAGAGTTAGAGAAAGTATTATGGGTCAGTACAGTATATTAGGGTTAGCGGTCAATATCAGGGTTAGGGACAGTATTAGAGGTCAGTATTAGGGTTAGGGGTCCAGGGTTAGAGGTCAGTACTAGGGTAGGGGTCAGTACTAGGGTTAGGGATGGGACAGGGCCAGTATTAGGGAGGTGAGACAGGGCCAGTATTAGGGGTCAATACTAGGGGTTCAGGGGCCAGTATCAGGGTTAGGGGTCCAAGGTTAGAGGTCAGTACCAAAGTAGGGTTCAGAGGCCCGCGCTAGGGTTAGGGGTCAGGGGCCAGTATTAGGGGTCAGGGGCTTGTATTAGGGTTGGGGTCAATGCAGGGTCAGTATTGAAGGTCAGAGGCCAGGGTTAGGGGTAAGGTAGGGCCAGTATTGGGGGCCAGTAGCCAGTATTAGGGTAAGGCAGGGCCAGTATTGGGGGTCAGAAATAGTGAGGCAGGGGCCAGTATTAGGTTTAGGGCTGCATGTAGAGTGGGATGTGCGCCGCCCACCGGTAATAGCGGAGCAGGGAACCAGAGGTTCCCTTGTTCCGCCGGCGCTGGCTACTGCGGGCACAATTGTATCTGCATCTAGTGGATGCAGATACAATTGAGTTTAGTAGCCGCAGCGGCCCTGACATACACCGGCCCAGCCCGCCCCTGATGCCTACATAATACTTAATTTATTGCTCCCTCTCCCAAGGTGACCACCACATTACACTGAAACATAAGCTGTCACACTGGATTTGCTAAGGAACATTTCTTTCTTCTTTTTATAAGTACACACTGAGTTATTCCTATGCAAAGAAGACAACCTAGTGCCAAACCAGTGGCAGAGCAACTGCCATAGCAGCCATAGAGGCCACTATGAGGCCCACTGCATTAGGGGGGCCTGCAACCTGGCCCCCCACCGTCAGACATAATTGATGTTTGCCTCCTGCAGTGATGGCTCCTTGTCACTTATTAGCTCTGTGGCTAGCGCCAACCAATATTAGGGTGCAGGAGGACTAACTCTGTACTCCGAACATGTGATGAAAAGGAGGAGTCAGCGGAGGAGTCGGCTGAGGAGTCGGCGGAGCAGCGCTAGGCCGAGCCCAGAACAAACTCTCTTCTGTTTCTGGGGTCTCTACACTCAGTTGTATCTGCATTCTCAGGATGCAGATACAATAAACAGCTATCAGTGTGGGAGGAACAGGGGAACCGTTGGTTACTTCCCCACCATGATTTGGCGCTCAGTCTAATGCAGGCCGGTGCGATGATGTCATTGCACCACCTAGGACGTTCTGCAGGAGCAGACCTGGCAGGAAGAAGGACCGGGCAGGGGCAGGTGATAATATTTATGCTGTCTGTCTGTGTCAGTGTGTCACAGCAAGCAGGAGTCGCTATATACAGGGGCAATGCAGGCAGGAGGCACTATATACAGGGGGAACAACAGGCAGGAGTTACTATGTACAGGGGCACAGCAGGTAAGAGGCACTATATTCAGGGGTTCATAGCGAGCAGGGGGCACTATATATGGGGGCACAGATGAACAATACCACTAATTGCAGCTTTTCTTGATTAATAATATTAATCATTATCTATATAGCACCAGTCTGCAGTTCTGTACAATTCTGAGAGTAAGAAAAACTAAAAGGACAAGTAAAAGCAACAAAAGGAGCGGGGTATTTGCCTATATGAGCTTTTAACATTTTTTTGAAGGATGTTTAAAGACCACCTATCAGGGAAAGCTATTTATCTATCTATTATCAATCTGTCTATTATTTATCTATCTCCTAAGGCGTACTAATGTGTACATCACAGATGCAATGGGCCTGGGGGACAGAAGGAGGAAGAGAAGATTTGCACCGATAGTGAGTAAAAGGACGCCCAGGTCCCCAGCGCTCCAGCAATGACATGTATGTGAGAGGGCTACTGGGGGTATTATACTGTATGGGGAGGGGAGGGCACCGGGGGTCATTATACTGTATGGGGGTCCACTCTGGGTCATTATATTGTGTGGGGAGGTACTGGAGGTCGTTATACTATATGGTAGGCAATGGGGGAGGGTCATTATACTGTATGGTAGGCACTGGGGGGTCATTATATTGTATGGGGGGCACTGGGGGTCAGTATACTGTGTGTGTGTGTGTGTGTGTGTGTGTATGTGTGTGTAGCACAGGGAGACATTATACTGTATAGGGGGCCATAATGGGGCATTATAGTGTGTGTGTGGGGGCACAGGGGCATTATACTGTGTGGGGGGCCACAGATGGAGATTATACTTTGTGGAGGCAACGGGGGGATATAATACTGTGTGAGGGCCACAGGGGAACGTTATTCTGTGTGTTGGTCCACAGGGGGCATTACACAATGTGTGAAGCCACAATGGGCCATTATAGTGTTTGTTGGGGCCACAGGAGACATTATAGTGTGTGTGGGGGTGACAGGGGGATTATTGATGTGCAGTGAAGAACGGAAATAAATAAGACTCAACATGGGGCACTGTATAGACATTACCATGATTTAAATTTATTTTGGCAGTGACTCAGTTACAAGGAATCAGTTCAAGTAATATTTTATTTTAGACTTAGCAATAACTGAAAATAACATTTTTACATTAATGGTAAATCAGAAAACACGTATTCTGCTAAAGTCAAAGATATAATCACCAATAATATTATATTGTGCAATATCAGTAATTTTGGAAAAAATTACAATTGATGCTTGTTTTAGGTTTATATGCCATTGTTTATGTAAAATAATAAAACATTTTATGTAAGTAATAATTCTAATAATTATTATTACTATATAATGAAGCTATCTGTATAATTCTAAATGCTCTTGAGTCTTATTTTTTATTGCCTGGGGCTTTGCCTTAAACAAGAATGTGTATGTTAGGTCAGGCAGCGTCTGGATAAGCCCTAGTGGCTGTCTCTCATACAGTGAAATATGTGTAGTCATCCGAGCTTATGTTCAGCTGCAATCTGTCATGTGAATAATTTATGGGGAGCTCCCATACTTTGCTGTATCTGTTATCATGTGTTCAGCAGTCTGGGGAGAATTGAAAACAGCCATTTCCTACTTTTGCTCCCTACAGCCTTAAGACATTAGTCAAGGGGATCTAAACACATTCCACACAATTCCCATCCTTTGCAAAGGAATGACACACTCTTGTCAAATTGTTTTATGATGGAAGCATCCTGTTCGGATTTTTTTCTGCTCTCATCAAATCATACAGAAAAAGAACACATATCCTATGTTGTCAAATCAGCTAATTGGCCTCTCTCTTCCTGCCCCTTTAGGCAAAGGACACTTCCTCAATCCCTTTGAATTGGTTACAAGTGCTAGCACTCGGGGTGGCCTGCCTGCCCTCTAGCACAGCACAGTGGTAAACTTAACATTAAATTGGGTTTGTTTGCTTGAAGAGGCTTGTTAAATTCATGAGGTCAAATAAGCACATTCCCAACTTATGCTCTCCTTTTTCCTGAAAGTTCCCTGCTCACTTTCAAAGGCACAGATGGATTTTTATTTATACCAATATATTTGAATACCCCTGCCAAATAGGTATAGTTCCAATATTGTATAATTATGATAAATAGATGGACACATATTCAACAGATCAATAGATAGACAGAAAGGACATAGATAGATAGATAGATAGATAGATAGATAGATAGATAGATAGATAGAAGATAAAGTAGATAGAAGATAAAGCAGATAGATAGATATGAGATAATGAAGATAGATAGATAGATAGATAGATAGATAGATAGATAGATAGATAGATATAAGATAATGTAGATAGATAGATATGTATTATAGTATAGTATGTGATGTGCAGTATATGCTGTATGTGTCCGGACTAATTTTAGCACTTCTGCTTTTTTCTGCACATGTGCGGAACCTCATAAGGAATGGGTAGACAAGGAGAGAAGGTGATAATTGTGATGCAAGTATGCCAGCTTCATCTATTGTCCATTATTCCTCAATGACTCTATACCAGCTACGACATTGCCTATTCCTTGCCCTGCAACATCTGCTTTTGTCCTCTTATTAAACATTAGTCAGAAAAAACCTACAAAGAGAACACCTCACAATATTAACAAATCCAGTGTCCATGGGACAACCATGCATAACCAAACAACCGAAAAAAGTACCATGGAACAAAAATAAGACCAAAATATATAAATCTTTATTATCATAATTCTACAATAAATATAATCACATCAGAGAGTAGGCATGATGACACATAACAGACACTAAAAAAAGACTGCATGTAAGGGGGACAGATCACAGCTGCAGTAAAAAATCACCCAAAGCAATAAATACACATAATTTCCACCAAAGTGGATATAAATCAAATCGGGTGCACAACTACAGCATACCTATACCAATATGTCACAAATAATATAGATGAAAGTAAAAAATGTCCGGGTATGCTACAATCCATAGTACCTTAAGGCTGTCACATAACACTTCAATCAGATAACCTCATTATCACACCACCAAAAAGGCACTGGGATAGTTCAGCGTTATCATATATCGCAAGGGGAAACGCAGCGATCAACATAGGCTAAATAGTAATAGACATATCATGAGATATAGAATGATGATCACTGAGTAATCCACAGCAGTAAAAGATACCACAGTGTCTCACACAATGAACCAACAATACTGTGGACAAAAAACATCCCAATGTGAATACGTGCTGAAAGTAACTCACATACCCTGAGACATAGTGGACATACTGGGAGGAAGACTGTCCCTCTCCACGCACCGGTACCTCGACGCGCATTTTGCCACTCAAGCTTCGTCAGGAGGCAAACCAGTAAAAAACAGGTGTGAGCCTATTACATAAGTTGTAATCACCTGCCGGTCCCGCTCATGAGCGCGAATCCGCGATGATGGCCACCATGCATCCCTCGAAGCATCACCACGTCCTCACCGTGCATGTCAAAAAGCGCAATGACGTAGATAGGAGGCACGTCGGGATACCGGTGACCAGCGCATGCGTTGGATCGCGATTCAGCAGAGCCGGGAGGTGAACAACCCTGGCATACTTAGTCGCCACTATCATATCATAATGTTACAGAAAATACCTCAAAGGGAAGCCTAACATATATAATGATGGCTATAATCCCTAATTATGTATAAATAAAAATAATAAAAAGTGACATATCACATGCAAGTGTAAGACACATTTCATACCAATCAATAAGTGACTCTAAAATATCATTATAATTCTAATAAACTATGTGACTCAAAAAGAATATAAACATGATTCAAATAAGGTGAAATATGCCTAATTAGAACAACTCAAAATTATAAAAATAGTTCAGAGTGATAAAAAGCTTAAAAAGCAAAAATAAAAAAACAAGTGAAAAAGTGACAATAAATACATAAAATTTCTACATAGTTCATACAAAAGGGAACCATTGCTCCATAATCTTGCTTTTCATCCGCCCAATGATAGTACTCCTCCTTTGCATTTCCTTCTCCTCTTTATAGTTTTGACATACATCTCTTCCTATGGTCTTCCTCAAAATTGCAACCAAGAGGCCAGAGGATGGCAACATACCTCAAAAGATAAAAATAAAAATGAACACCATTACTTAAAAACCATACAAATACACTCTGCATTAAAATTCGCGCAACTTATAGAAAGGGCTTAAAGCTATTCGACTTGTTCAAACCATCCGGAACCATTGTATTCAGTAGAACAATCCATCTTGTCTCCCTACGTAACAGAGCACGTTTAATATCACCACCTCTAGAGCCCAATCTGACCCTATCAATCCCTCTAATTTTCATAACCCTCGGGTCACCCCCATGGTATTTACGAAAATGCCTCGGAACCGTCTGCAAATCATCTACATCCCTTTCTGGGACATCCATAGCCGAGCTAGGTACATAGTGACTTTTAGTCAACAAATCCCTCAAGTTTTTGGATCTCCTCCAAGTAATTTGTGGATAAGGTGAAAGAGAACTGGCCAGATCCCTATCCGTTAAAAGGACCCCCCAGTGTTTTTGTAAAATGGTACGAATAGTGCGCCACTCTTTATTGAAAGGGGTAATGAAGCGAACTACAGAATCTTGTTCCCCTCCCTTTTCTCTCCTTTTATTACTGTTTTTACTTACCAGGAGCGTATCCCTTGTCAATTTCCGTGCTCTCTCATTTCCATGTTTTACTATTTTCATCTGATATCCTCTCTCTAAAAATCTCTTAGTCAAAGAAGAAGATTGGAGCTCAAAATTATCATTTTCAGAACGGATCCGTCGCATTCTTAAAAATTGGCCCACTGGAATAGCCTGAATCACTTTTGGGTAATGGGAAGACGTTGCATGTAGGAGGGAGTTGACCGCTGTTTCCTTCCTGAAAACATTAGTGGATAAATACCCGTCATGTTTCTTTAAAATCAGAATGTCCAGAAACTCCACACTCACTTGACTATATTTCCAGGTCAATTTAATATTAAAAGTGTTATTGTTCAATCTCCTCAAAAAATCTTCCAGATCAACCACTGAGCCTTGCCTGATGAAGAAGACATCGTCTATATACCTCGACCAGAGGAGTACGGCATCATGACCAAGGGTATTCAGGACAACCTTTCTCTCCCACAGCCCCAGGAACAAATTAGCGTATGAGGGCGCACAAGACGCCCCCATCGCTGTTCCCTGGAGCTGTAGGAAGAGGCGGTCCTTAAATAAAAAATAATTGTGAGTAAGGAGAAATTGTAATAAAGTCAAAATAAACTCAATCAACTCACCATCATAATCAGTCATGGACAAAAAATATTTTGATGCCCGTACTCCCTGGTCGTGGCATATAGACGTATACAGCGACTCCACATCACATGTAACTAAAAAAGTGTCCTCGTCTTGATGGATATTATTCAAGCGCTGTAACATATCGGTTGTATCCTTAACAAATGATGGAAGAGTTTCCACACATCCATAAAGAAAAAAATCAATAAAACGACCGACATTATAGCATAATCCTCCTATCCCCGAAACGATAGGACGACCCGGAGGCGTCTTACAGTTCTTGTGTACTTTCGGAAGTAGGTATAGTGTGGGTTTTTTTTTTTTTTCTCTTATTAAACATTGACAGCAGGTGGGTACTATCTCCTGGAGTCTGAAGTCTCTTTGGGTTCTATGGTCTAAATTAATTTTGGGAGGGGGGGGATCAAGGGGCTTGTATTATTAGGACCCCCGAGGCAGCAGCCCCCTTGATCTAGAACCACATGATGAAACTGGTATATTGCTGCTTTCATATACATTGGATGACCTTATATTGCATTAATGTCCCTATATTTTAGATTTCTGCAGGATATACAACTGATATGTATTTTGATACTCTTGATACTCTAGTGTGCCATCCTATAATATCTTGCCATTTTCTGCAGAGTAATGTATCATGGTGATTTGTTTAGTCTGGGTGTCGCATTTTTGGAGCTTCATTGGGGCTTGCATTTTGGGAAAGGTATTTCACCATGGATTTTAGATGTTTGTGTTTTTGGCTACAATGAACTATATATATATATATATAGAGAGAGAGAGAGAGAGGGAGTGAGATAGTATTTGTCGGATATGTAGCTTTTTATATACTTTCTTGCCTTGTTCTCTTATATGAGAATCATGTGATTTGTGCCATTAATCAAGCACTTCTTTAATTCAACTGATTGTGCTCACCCACTCCTTTGTGTTCGCTTGCATTCGACCAACTTTTTCCAGTTTAGACACCAACATAGATTATCATTGTTAATGCCTATGTTCAATCAAATAAAGTTGAAATAATTCACATAAAATAAAGTGACTAACATTACATATAGGCTTTTGAATATATTCATGGTGTTCTGTGCAAAATTGATTGATTCTCACTGCCCATTGAACCCAGCTAAATATATGAACTTCTATGTGGTTTAAAACCATTAGCTTTATGACCTGCCTTTATTATACATCACTGTTTTTTATTCCATGACTGTTATATTGCAGCAAGTTTGTGGCCTAGACTTATCAATGGCTTTTATAGATTTCTCTGAAGCTGGATCTGTAGAAAAGCTCCAGCTGGCCCATAGACCCTAGTTGGCCAGACATCTTGAGTTTTTTACAGCAGTAAGTATAGGGGAGAAATACTCAAGGTCATATGAAGGTGAAAGTGGGATCTAAACCTTTTTTAACATTGGTGATGATAAAATGCTGAAATGCAATGATATTCATATTAATTGCAGTTTCCTCATTGAGCAAACACGGTTGCAATTCATTTAAGTATAGTAGTACTGTAACCACAAGTGATTTATAGCCCATTCCTTACCTGCATAGGGAAGTTCTGTGTAATTCATCATCTCTGGTGATGTTTTTTCCCTGTACTCTTGCAACATGTATCATATTCAATAACAGGCATGCAGCCACCTCTAGGGTAAAAACGCCATCTATCATCTGTCACTTCATGATCTCTACAACAGACTCCAAGGGGAGACGGAAGAAGAAGGTATATCTATTAGCTTGGTACTGCTGGTAAACTGAGTCACATAGAGGAAGTAAAGGGATTTAAGACATTTTAAAAGCTGATGAGATATCCAAAGAATGAGATTCAGTTGCCATTTTCTGGCCTAAAATTCACATTTTCAATTGTCTGAAAATGATTTGTCCTCCTTTCTTTTCACATTTCCTTTTAATACCTGTTTTTTTACTGACAGATGATTAAAAATCTAAAAACATTTCATTACTCTGGATTCTCCTTTATCTTGCACAATGATGGGAAAGATGTACACAGATGATTAAAGACCTCTCTGTGTTACAGTTGATCTGCTTTATCTATTAAGCTCCCAGGTGGGAAAGACAGTGACTGAGCACCCAGTAGTCAGAGGTAATTTTTGTACAAGATATCCTGATCTCTACTAAATATCGTCTAAAACTGGCCATGTACAGTAGATGTATATTGGCCTAATTCTTTTCTTCTGAGGGAGATTAGACATCACAAGAGGTGTCTGGCAGCAGTTTAATACCCTCTTCACATTCAGAGCAAATTTACACTTGGCCAAATTGAGGGAGTTGGGAGAGATAGCAGTCAGCTATATACCTTGTATAGCCAGTTTAGACTATTTTCACTCTAGTGCGGCGATGCGGTAGCTTCCGGCAATGCTGGGTACAGAGAGATCGAGCTGGAGCAGCCTGCCATAGATGTCTAACACTAGTGTGAAAATTGCGTTAAAAGGTTTACCGGTTTGTATCAACATCCTTTAAAATGATCATTTATGAAGGTAGCTGTCATTTTATAACATATTTTTTTTACCTTTATTACTTCTATCTTCCTTTCTGGGTTGTGGTCACATGACCATGTCCATGTAGCTCTTCATTATTTCCTGTTATGTTATGTCCATGGGAATGTCAAAGCGGCAACAGGGGCAGTGATGAGGGAATATCCATGTAACTAGCTGGACAGCAGGAGCTGTAAAAAATGTAGACATTGTTAGTGCCTGAGCTGTGGCAGAGCTGGTAGAAGCGCATCATGGGTTTGATTGGATACAGCAATAGGAAGTGCTATGTACAGGATGTAAACAGACCAGAGTTATTGGTGTACATGGTGACAATGGGTGAGGAAAACCCAAATTAAAACAAAAACAAAAAAAACACCATGGGCTGAGGTAAGCAACTACATAAACATATCTGTTAAAAACCTGAATAATTCTACAAAACATCTTTAAGCTTCTTTTCTCTTCTGCATTGTGGCTTCCATTTATAATGGAAGGCACGGTACTCTGCTGGAGACATCATATGATTGACCCTATTGACTTATAATGGGATCCGTTTAGATGTTTGTCATATTGATTGAGAATTGTAGCGCTGCATGTGGGACTATTTTTCTTGTCAAAAATTTCAAAACCTGTGCTACAGGCTATGACAAACATGTAATAATAGCCTTATCCCTCCTCAATATAACCATTATGGTTGGGTATATAACACATTATTACATTCTATGGTCCGTATTACATTTATTGTGCATGTGCCACCAACTCCCTTCTGAAGAGAACATTGGTATTTCAGTAGAATCGACGTATATATGATTATTATTACCATGGAATTTTATGCTGGTTATACATATTAGATTTTTCCAATCTAATGTGTATAGATTAGAGATGAGCGAACGTGCTTGTAACGAGCACTGTACCGCTCGGCTCCCCTGCGCTTGCATGGGCGCAGGCAGCCGCTTCCGTCCTCCTCGACGGAAGTGGCTGCCTGCGCCCATGCGATCACAGGGGAGCCGAGGGGTACAGTGCTTGTTACGAGCATATTCGCTCATCTCTAGTATAGATCAAAGTATCAGGCAATCCACCGGTGGGCCAAAGTTCTGACAACCTACCAAGTCCCAAAGGTACAGCAGAAGACAACTCCATTTGAAACTGATTTGGAATACATCACCTACTGCTCTAGACAATTCTCATTGGTTTTATGAACAAATAACCCAATAGTATTTATGGATGTATTTATGCTGTTATCTACCCAACAGTTCCTGAATGTGTATAGGTGACCGAACCCTGAAGACAGCGTGTCTTGTTGTTACCTATGAGTCTCCATAGAGGCAGTGGTCAACTAGCCACACGTCTACCTATTCTTCAAACGACTCTTTGTTTCTATTGAAGTATGTCACCATAGTTCCCCATTGTTCAGTGTATTTTACCTTGGCTGTACAAATAATGGTGCTTCACATCAGCTCACATTTTTGCTTAGAGGCACTTTAGGATTATGAAAGATCAGGACATACTGTTTCTTCTGATATTAAATACTTTTCAGACTGATATCTCATTAAGTTGACATTGACATTTCACATTGTAACAAACTGTTTCTTTAGAATACATCAATATCATTTTTCATATGTAAAGTATATACATTTCTCAGAATACCTTCAACAAAACATATTTTAGCGTAAGGGAATGGAAATAGAGTACAGCATAATCACATGGCTAATGACATTATAGATCTAGGGAAGGTCACTCCTCTTCAGTTTGGACATTTTATTGCTGATGCTTCACTTTGCTATAAATATCTGTAATATATGTGTGATACATCACCCAAAGTGGCTCTTTTAATATAGATAATATCTTTATCCCTCACTATAAAGTGAATTTAACCTTTAGGCCTCATGCACATAACCATGGACCTACAAAATTCGGACATATTTTGTGTACAATCTGCATTTTTCTCACTTGTCTGCAATACGGCCAAGGGTAGGACCCATAGACACGAATGGGTCCAGTGGCGTAGCTATAGGGGTCGCAGCGGTAGCAGTTGCGACCGGGCACCTATGCCGGGGGGGCCCCGAGGGCCCCCCTTGCCACTTGCAGGGCCGCACCGCCAATTAGCCAGGTGCGGCGTGGCCCTGCGCACAGATGGGGGCGGCTGCGGGGCAGAGGGAGATGAGCGCTTCCATTGTGGAAGCGCTCATCTCCATAGTCATCTGTATCGATGCCTGTACTGCGGAGCAGGGGAGGGAGAGGCGTCTCCCCTGCCCGTTCCTCTGATAGGCTGCAGGCACTAGGCCTGCAGCCTATCAGAGGCCGGCTCAGGCGGCGCAATGACGTCATTGCGCCGTCTGAGCCGTACAGCGCGGGACACAGGCCGGAAGAGACCTGCATCGCATCGCTGCCAGCCTGATGGAGGTAAGTATTAGTGTTAATTTTTTTTTTATTGTAGCAGTCACGGACCGGAGCTCTATTGGGGGCACTGGGGGCATTTTTACTGGCACTGGGGGCATTTTTACTGGCACATGGGGGCACTGGGGGCATTTTTACTGGCACATGGGGGCACTGGGGGCATTTTTACTGGCACTGGGGGCATTTTTACTGGCACATGGGGGCACTGGAGGCATTTTACTGGTATTGGGGGCATTTTTACTGGCACTGGGGACATTTTTACTGGCACATGGGGGCACTGGGGGTATTTTTACTGGCACATGGGGGCATTTTTACTGGCACATGGGGGCACTGGGGGCATTTTACTGGCACTGGGGGCATTTTTACTGGCACATGGGGCACTGGGGCCATTTTTACTGGCACTGGGGGCATGTTTACTGGCACATGGGGGCACTGGGGGCATTTTTACTGGCACATGGGGGCACTGGGGGCATTTTTGCTGGCACATGGGGGGCACTGGGGGCATTTTTACTGGCACTGGGGGCATTTTTACTGGCACATGGGGGCACTGGGGGCATTTCACTGGCATTGGGGGCATTTTTACTGGCACATGGGGGCACTGGGGGCATTTTTACTGGCACATGGGGGCACTGGGGGCATTTTTACTGGCACTGGGGGCATTTTTACTGGCACATGGGGGCATTTATACAGGCAATGGGGGCATTTGTTACTGGCACATGGGGGCACCGGGGGCATTTCTTACTGGCACTTGGGGGCATTTCTTTATGGCATGGGAGCACTGGGGGCATTTTTACTGGCACTGGGGGCATTTTTCTGGCACATGATTTTGGGGGGGAATCAATGGGGGGAACTTCTGGCGCATTATTGGGGCGTTTCTTACTGGCACATAATTTGGGGGGCATCTATGGGTGGGGAGCACTTTTTACTGGCACATTATTGGGGTGAAATTTTGGGGGCACTTCTTACTGGCACATTATTGGGGGCACTTCTTACTGGCACAGTGGGGACATTAGTACTGTTGGGGGCACTATTACTACCAAGTGCACTCTGGCAGAGAATTATTAGTTGGGACTTTGGGGGGCACTATTACTGTGGGGGGCACCCTGGCACAGTATCAGCGCAGTTATTTCTGGGGGACGTTATGTTCACACTATTACGGGGCACTATTTGCTGGCGCAATTAGTTTAGGACACTGTGTGCCAATAATTATTGAAGGGCACTATCTGTGTGGTACTAGTAGCACAGTACTGGGGTGGTAGGATTATTTGTCCAGAAGATGGGAGGATGATGGAAAAGTAGTAAACTAAGATTTATTTCTGTCAAACTGCAGAGATGAGAAATGGCTGAAAAATGGTGTCTGGTCTGAAAGGAGAAGATGAGGAAAGAGAAGATCTACATCAGAGGAGACGTCACTGGATGTAAGAGGTATGGGGTGCTGTATTAGGCTACATTCACACGAACATTGTGTTTTGCAGTCTGCAAATTGCGGATCCGCAAAAAAAGGATGATGTTCCATATGGCATTCGTTTTTTTTGCAGATCCACTGTAATAATGCCTATCATTGTCCACAAAACAGACAAAAATAGGAATGGACATACAGATGCGGACAGCACATAGTGTTCATTTAAGTAAATGGGTCCGCATCTGAGCCTCAAAATATGCAGATCGGAGGCTGCAAAAATAACTGTGGTGTGAATGTAGCCTTACCCTGTATGTTCTGTAGTGATATACCTAATGTTAGGAGGGAAAAGGTTAGGGTGAGAATTTGGCATGGGGGGGGTTCAATTTTTGACTTGGCCGGCAGAAAAGCTAGGTGCACGAGCGCTGGGGGGGGGTCCAAGCTGAACTCTTGCTCCAGGGCCCATGAGCCTTTAGCTACCCCTGAATGGGTCCATGTGCAATCCAAAAAAAATGTGAAGAGGACACAGAAGCAAAATACTGCATGAGGCTTTAATCAAATAGGGTGATATTAGGTTGAATTAGGCCTCTGACTTCTCATACACTGTCTCTTTAAATTAATCCACCCAGATTCACTTAAAAGGAATTTGTCACCAGTGACTTCCCTATCAAACAGCTTGCATAGACAAGCTATGGTTCACTTGATTAAAACACAGTTTTTTTTAAATTGATCCAAGACTAAGTTGTAAAACTATTTATTAATATGCAAATTAGGCCATTGGTGCAATGAGGGCATCACTGTTGCTCTTGTTGCACCCGTTCCTGCCTGTGGCTAGCCCTCTCTGGCTGCTTTGATTGACATGGCCAGGGACTGTCAAAGCATTGCATCTAAGGCCTAATTCGCATATTAAGAAAAAGTTTCATAACTCTGGAACGGAGCATCGGTTCAACAAAAGAAAAACAGTTTTTTAATCAAGTGAACTAAAACTGTTTCTTTGCAGACAGTCGGTTAGGGAGGTCGCAGGTGACGGATCCCATTTAACAAGTATGTGCCATTTATAATTTATTTACCTAGTGCCACCTCTAAACAGGTACCCTGTATGTAAGTCAAAAAGTTAAAAAAGCTTTGAAATACAGCTCGGGATATCAGCACTGTTCTGGAGCTTCTAATTGACTAGATTTAATTATTCACAATTCTGTGCTTTAGACTGAAGTCTCAAAGAATTGTTTGCTGGTACCATGTCTGTATAAAGCTTGCTCTGATGATTTGGGGATGCGTCATCTTTGCATATTTTTTGTCTATTACTAGTGACAACCAGAAGAATAGTTACTACAACTCTGGGCAATAATATAATAACTCAGTATAAGTAATGTATTGTATTTACTAAGTTACTCTTTTATGTAAAATCAGCATGACATCAGTAATGTGATACACTTCACACCCTGACATTCAGCAATTAAGATTGTTATATGATGTACAAGTGCAGGGCCAGCATCCAGGACACATCCATGTTTTAAGTAAATAGTGCTAGTGGTGGAATCATGATTTTTATTGTGGTTATTGCAGTAATTACATCCCTGTGTATATTCACATGACTGCCTGTCTCTAGGTGATTTGTTAAATAGCTGCCTGTCTTTAGATGATGTTGTCATGTTGTTAATATAGTTTTGTGTAAAAAAAAAAAAAAAAATTAACATAACCCATACAGAGATCTACTTCTACACAGACACTGACAGACATGATGAAGTTCTGCTGCAGGTCAGGTTGCTCCTCAGTACACTACTATTCACCTGTTAGGTACCTGGGCAGTTAACTGAAAGCCGGGTCACATGACTGTCGCCATGTTTAGTCCTATTCAGTTCTCCTATGGATGCATTTTACAGGACTAAAACCACTTTTTTTTTTTAGAGAGAGGCTACTGTGTGGATATAACAAAGGGCTGTGAGTAAATATTAAATGCATGTATATTACAATTTTTTTAAATTTATGCACTTATATAGTGCTGCTATATTCCGCAGCTTTTTACAGATTAGTATCACAATGTCCCCAATGGGGCTCACAATCTAAGTTCCCTATCAGTATGTCTTTGGAGTGTGGGAGGAAACTGGAGTACCAGGAGGAAGCCCACACAAACTCCATGCAGATGTTGCCCTTGGTTGGATTCAAACCTAGGACCCCAGCGCTGCAAGGCAACAGTACTAACCACTCAGTCACCAAGCAACATCCTATTCTCTAAAGAAATACATGCAATCATTAAAACCAGAATACCGCTTTATGTTTTTCTCCAGCAATTTGTACAAGTGTAGTTCTGTGGAATCAGATCTGGATAAGCTAGTCTTTGCATCTCACATGTAAAAAGGAACCTTGCCATGAACCTGTCATGGGTTCATCAGGTGTCCTACCTTAGACCACTTGTACTAGGTACTTTGCACACTGGAACACCCCAGAAGACCTGTTATTTTGGAGATGCTCTAATCCAGTCATCTATCCATGATAATTTGGTCCTTGTCAACATAGCTCCTTACACTTGCCCATTTTTCCTGCTTCTAACATATCACGTTTAGCTTAGTACATATTACCCCTTGACAGGTGTCATTGTCACAAGAAAATCTGAAACAATCTGCTCAGAAAAACTGTATCCCTTGGTCTAAAAACATCTTCCCTTCATTGGGCAGTTTGTCAGTTTTCACTCTGCAAAATAAATAAATATACATAAATCTGCACAAACTTTAAATTTGACCCTACGGCATAGCATTTAATTGCATTATATATATTATTTTTGATAAATTTCTATTCTTGTCTAATGTTGCGTTTGAAACTAAGGAGAAGCTAACAAACATGTGAAAGGGCACAAAATAAATAACAAAATTAAAAATAAAATTGGGTTACATTTCACTTCAATATGTAGTTAGTCCTATTTGTGGCCCTTTTGGTCATTGACCATGCTGTGCCATTTTGCGATGATAGTCATGGCATATGAGGCTCATTATTGGTATGTTTACAGTCTTTACTTAGGCTACAGTGTTTGCTTAACCAGTGCTAAGTGTGGCTACTATTTGGCCCCTACAGGGAAAGTATTTGTGTTACATTTTATGCCTTCCTTCCTGGATAACAGTAAACAGAAGGAGGAAATAGGAGTTCAATGAGTGGCTGTAATTCTTCACAGAAGAATCTTTGGTTTACAAAACCAAGTCATTTTATGATGGGGTCAGGTGTGTAAGTATTTCTTTATTGGATTTAGAGTACTTCCACATGGATTTGCCACTGCAGATTTGCAGATCATGAAGCATTTTGAATTACCTGCAATCTTATGAGATTCCATCTACACTATACAAAAAATCTGAAGCATAAATTGATCTGCAGTACATATTTTAAATCAATATCAATTTATGCATCGGATTTCCCCAATATATTTCACCCTTTGCAAATCCACATCAAAATTTTTACCAGTTCACAACGGAATTTCCACAGTGAATTCATGGCAAGAACAGCAGTGGGAATTCTGCTGTGGAAAATCCTGTCCACATGGCCATGCCCTCAAGAAGACTTCTTACTGTAGAGGACACATACACTCTCTGAAATTGCAAACATAGAAATGAATATATGTTGATTTATAGAGATTTTAGCCACATTCTGCTTGTACTCAATAAGGGTTATGAAAATAAGGCTACAAATGAATTCCATTCTTCTTATGGAGTGAATGTGTTATGCCAATCAAGTTGCAGTGAAATTTGAAGCATAATACAAGCTGAGATTCAGTTAGAGGCTATCCCGTGATTAAATGGGGTTGGCCACTTTCTGGCTACTTGTGTTTGTAAAATGATAATATGGCTCTTACTAATATAGCCTTTGTTGATATTCTGTGCCATTTGCTATATTTCATAAGGTATGTCATATTTCATAAGGCAAATCCTTTGTGCTGTCCACACAGAGTCCTGTCCATAAAATGGCTGCAGATGAAGGGTCATGTGACCAGGAAAATTACCTCCATGCGATGTCTCCTCCATTCAAACACACTGTACCTGCACTAAACTCCCAACAATACTAGTGCAGATAATAGGTGTAGTGTATCTGAACAGAAGAGACATCACATGGAGGTGATTTGCCTGGTCACATGACCCTCCATCAGCAGCCATTTTATAGACAGGACCACTGTGTGGACAGGAGAAAAGACTTTTTTAAACAAAGGGGCATACCCTATGAAATACAGAAAATTGTGCAGAATTTCAACAAAGACTATATTAGTAAGAATCATATAACCATATCACAAACACGTTGAACAACATGGAGGCCGGCGTGCATGCCGGGTTGGAACACCTCAGTGCACATAACACTTTGCACTGCCTGTATGTGGTGCACTTGTACTACGGTGTGCGCATATTTCTGGTTACACAAATGGGAAGGCGTCTCTGTCGTGTGTTCCACACTGGAACGCATGTGACCTAGTGAGATCGTTTGGTAACAGATGGACTATTGGGGGACACTATTTAGAAATAAGGTGAATAGGGGGCATCTTAATCTCTTTATCTTACGGGATGTAAAAAATCTCAGGGGAACTTCTAATTTACCATCTATCAATATGCGTTCCACTCTGGAACACATGAAGTATGCGTGACAATCAAGCAGGAAGAACGTGATTTTGAGACAAATAATGCTCCTTACCACATGTGCCATTGTGCACTGAATTATGATATTACCAATTTTTCATCTTCCTTAATCTGGTCCCCTGATGATCTAAAGGTCAGGGAAACACGTCGGGACTAGAGATGAGCTAGCACTAAAATGCTCGGGTGCTCGTTATTCGAGTCGAACTTTTCCCGATGCTCGGGTGCTCGTTTCGAATAACGAACCCCATTGAAGTCAATGGGAGACTCGAGCATTTTTGCAGGGGACCAAGGCTTTGCCTAGGGAAGCCTGGGTGAAAACCTGGAAACCTCAGAAAATGATGGAAACACCACGGAAATGGACAGGAAACAGCAGGGGCAGCATGCATGGATGCCTCTGAGGCTGCCTAATCCCACCATTACCCCAAATTCTCAGGCAACAGCCTGGTGGTTACCCTCATGGCAATTGTGCTCACCCAGACCAAGAAAGGCGAGGCAAATACCCATCACATGTTAGGGAAGCACCCAACTAGGTGCAACGAAGGTCCATCACCGCTTGCAGGTGACACCACTGCTCATGCTGGCACTGCAGCTGACATCAAGTTTAGTATCTGTTCTTACCAGTTGCTGTGGCTGTTGGTGGTAAAGTGGTGAGCATAGCTGCTTCCCAAGCAGTTGACCCGGGTTTGATTCCCATCTATCGCAGGAGGCAATTAAAAGAAGAACCAAAAAAAAATCAGTACAATATCTAATACGTCCCCTACCCGGGTAAATTGTTTGGAGAGAGGGCCTGTAGGTGGGGGAAGAAGGGTTCGCTGGAAGAGCCAGAGGAGTGCCCCCTGGGCTAGCGTGTGTGGTGGTGACAACAGCCGGATGGATTTGGAAAAACCCTAGCATCAACCGGTATGGTATCGATTCTTCTCAGTTTAATACCGTATACGTCCCCTATTTTGGAACCTTATATTTCATGGATTTTTCGACCACGGAAAACGGAAAAATAGCTTGCTCTGGCCAGGGGAGTGTATTTCCTACTGCAGCTAAGGGGACGTGTCCATGCTCTGCCTATCACAGGTCAGGAGGCAATTAAAAGAAGAAACAAAAAAAACATCAGTACAATATCTAATACGTCCCCTATCCGGGTAAATTGTTTGGAGAGAGGGCCTGTAGGTGGGGGGCAGGCTGGGGGGGAAGGAGGTTTCGCTGGAAGAGCCAGAGGAGTGCCCCCTGGGCTAGCGTGTGTGGTGGTGACAACAGCCGGAATGGATTTGGAAAAACTGTAGCATCAACCGGTACGGTATCGATTCTTCTCAGTTTAAAATCGTATACGTCCCCTATCTTGGGACCCTATATTTCATGGATTTTTCGAGCACGGAAAAGGAAAAAGAGCTTGCTCTGTCCAGGGGAGTGTCTTTCCTACTGCAGCTAAGGGGATGTGTCCATGCTCTGCCTATCACAGGTCAGGAGGCAATTAAAAGAAGAAAAACAAAAAACATCAGTACAATATCTAATACGTCCCCTATCCGGGTAAATTGTTTGGAGAGAGGGCTTGTAGGTGGGGGGCAGGTTGGGGGGGAAGGAGGTTTCGCTGGAAGAGCCAGAGGAGTGCCCCCTGGGCTAGCGTGTGTGGTGGTGACAACAGCCGGAATGGATTTGGAAAAACTGTAGCATCAACCGGTACGGTATCGATTCTTCTCAGTTTAATACCGTATACGTCCCCTATCTTGGGACCCTATATTTCATGGATTTTTCGACCACGGAAAAGTAAAAAGAGCTTGCTCTGGCCAGGGGAGTGTCTTTCCAACTGCAGCTAAGGGGACATGTCCATGCTCTGCCTATCACAGGTCAGGAGGCAATTAAAAGAAGAACACAAAAAACCATCAGTACAATATCTAATACGTCCCCTATCCGGGTAAATTGTTTGGAGAGAGGGCCTGTAGGTGGGGGGCAGGCTGGGGGGAAGGAGGTTTAGCTGGAAGAGCCAGAGGAGTGCCCCCTGGGCTAGCGTGTGTGGTGGTGATAACAGCCGGATGTAGTTAGAATGACGACGCAGGACCCCAACTTAAAAATTTTGCATCAACCGGTACAGTCGTAAATTATGAGATTGATCAAGTGTGGTATGTCTTCTATGTATACTACTCAGTTTAATACCGTATATGGCACCTATCCGGAAAAATAGTTTGGAGAGAGAGAAAGATAGGACAAAGACGTAAATTGTTTGGAGAGAGGGCCTATAGGTGGGGTGGCAGGCTGGGGGGAAGGAGGTTGAGCTGGAAGAGCCAGAGGAGTGCCCCCTGGGCTAGCGTGTGTGGTGGTGACAACAGCCGGATGTAGTTAGAATGACGGCGCAGGACCCCAACTTAAAAATTTAGCATCGACCGGTACAATTGTCAATTATGATCTCGATCAAGTGTGGCATGACTTTTTAGATGGAGATTGCATGTGGTCACATACTCCCTGGAACCCCATAGTCACCCCTTCTCTGATGTGCTAGCCCAGAACATTCTCTGCCCCAATTCGCAAGACCTTTTGCAGTCTCCGTGTGCTGACAGTGGGGATTTACCAGTGTTGTCTGAGGAGGTGGTGGACAATGGCGAGACACAGGTGTCAGGGGGTGAGGTAGTTGTATGGGAAGCAAGTTACAGTGGGGACTCCTTGGGGGGACTTTCTCATGATGGGACAGATTCAACTTGGGTGGATCAGGCACAGGAACAGATCAATTTTTTTTTTTTTTTGTGTTTATTTAACTTTTATTTAGCTCAAATAACCACAGAGATATTTATTTGTTATCTTCGCTGCGCAGTCTGGCGTTGGGGTTCGTCACTTTGATGGCGAGCTGTGCCGCTCTCTCCACAATGGTCTTTAGGTTCGTAGATGGAGACGTTGTGGGCGATTTCTTTACAGAAGGACTTGTTGCTCATCAACAGAACCTCGAGCTCCTTGACATTGTGGACCAGGAATTTGCGGAACCCTGTGGGCAGCATGTGTTTGGTCTTCTAGTTGCTACCGTATCCAATGTTGGGCAATATAGATACGCAGGTAATATTATTTTTCACACCTATCCCAAAAATAAAATTTACGCAGTTTGCGCAAATAAAACTGGAGACTGGAACTGGAGAGAGGGCCTGTAGGTGGACCTACGGAAAAATTGTTTGGAGAGAGGGCCTGTAGGTGGACCTCCGGAAAAATTGTTTGGAGAGAGGGCCTGTAGGTGGACCTCCGGAAAAATTGTTTGGAGAGAGGGCCTGTAGGTGGACCTCCGGAAAAATTGTTTGGAGAGAGGGCCTGTAGGTGGACCTCCGGAAAAATAGTTTGGAGAGAGGGCCTGTAGGTGGACCTCCGGAAAAATAGTTTGGAGAGAGGGCCTGTAGGTGGACCTCAGGAAAAATTGTTTGGAGAGAGGGCCTGTAGGTGGACCTCCAAAAAAATTGTTTGAAGAGAGGGCCTGTAGGTTGCCCTCCTGAAAAATTGTGGTAAAAAAGTGCCAGTTGGACCTCTAAAAAATGGCGTTTTTTTGGTCAGCGTTAGGCAAAGACGATATGGAGGAGGAGGAGGAGTAGGAGGAGTAGAGAAGAGGAATCGGATACATAAGTAATGTTAAATTTTAGCTGCTTTCCCCCGGAGGAGATTTGAATTCCGGTGAAATCCAGGCTTTGTTCATTTTAATAAGCGTCAGCCTGTCAGCGCTGTCAGTTGACAGGCGTGTACAGTCATGGCCAAAAGTTTTGAGAATGACACAAATATTATATTTTCACATGATCTGCTGCCCTCTGGTTTTTATGTGTGTTTGTCAGATGTTTTTATCACATACAGGAATATAATTGCAATCATATTATGAGTAACAAAAGCTTATATTGACAGTTAGAATGAGTTAATGCAGCAAGTCAATATTTGCAGTGTTGACCCTTCTTCTTCAGGACCTCTGCAATTCTCCCTGGCATGCTCTCAATCAACTTCTGGACCAAATCCTGACTGATAGCAGCCCATTCTTGCACAATCAATGCTTGCATTTTGTCAGAATTTGTAGGTTTTTGTTTGTCCACCCGTCTCTTGATGATTGACCACAAGTTCTCAATGGGATTAAGATCTGGGGAGTTTCCAGGCCATGGACCCAACATCTCTATGTTTTGTTCCCTGAGCCATTTAGTTATCACCTTTGCTTTATGGCAAGGTGCTCCATCATGCTGGAAAAGGCATTGTTGATCGCCAAACTGCTCTTGGACGGTTGGGAGAAGTTGCTCTCGGAGGACATTCTGGTACCATTCTTTATTCATGGCTGTGTTTTTAGGCAAGACTGTGAAAGAGCCGATTCCCTTGGCTGAGAAGCAACCCCACACATGAATGGTTTCAGGATGCTTTACAGTTGGCATGAGACAAGACTGGTGGTAGCGCTCACCTCGTCTTCTCCGAATAAGCTGTTTTCCAGATGTCCCAAACAATCGAAAAGGGGATTCATCAGAGAAAATGACTTTACCCCAGTCCTCAGCAGTCCACTCCCTGTACCTTTTGCAGAATATCAGTCTGTCCCTGATGTTTTTTCTGGAGAGAAGTGGCTTCTTTGCTGCCCTCCTTGAGACCAGGCCTTGCTCCAAGAGTCTCCGCCTCACAGTGCATGCAGATGCACTCACACCTGCCTGCTGCCATTCCTGAGCAAGCTCTGCACTGCTGGCAACCCAATCCCGCAGTTGAAACACTTTTAAGAGACGGTCCTGGCGCTTGCTGGACTTTCTTGGGCGCCCTGGAGCCTTTCTTGATGATGCGATAGATTGTTGACTGAGGTGCAATCTTTCTAGCTGCGATACTCTTTCCTGTATCGCATATCGTATAATGTAGGCCATTTTTGTGCAGTGCAATGATGACTGCACATGTTTCTTTAGAGATAACCATGGTTAACAGAAGAGAAACAATGATGCCAAGCACCAGCCTCCTTTTAAAGGGTTTCTGTCACCAGAAATGACCCTATTAAACCAAGTGTCATTTGCAATGAGCAAATGACACTTGATGCCAGTAATGTTACTATTATAGTCCTCAGTAACGCCGTTTTGCTAAAAATTACGATTTTATAATATGCTAATGACCTCCCCTAGGTGCAGTAGGCGTGAACCTGCACCTAGGAGAGGCCGTAATTATGCCTCTTACCACGCCCCCGGTCGCGCTGATTGACAGGGCCAGGCAGCCAGCTCTTTCGGCTCCCGGCCCTGTACGATCCGAAATCCCGCGCCTGCGCAGTAATGAAGCCGGGACCCGGGCGGGCGCCGGCTCTCAACGCACGCTGATCCCGCGCCTGCGCATTGCGATCAGCGCGCGTTGAGAGCCGGCGCCCGCCCGGGTCCCGGCTTCATTACTGCGCAGGCGCGGGATTTCGGATCGTACAGGGCCGGGAGCCGAAAGAGCTGGCTGCCCGGCCCTGTCAATCAGCGCGACCGGGGGCGTGGTAAGAGGCATAATTACGGCCTCTCCTAGGTGCAGGTTCACACCTACTGCACCTAGGGGAGGTCATTAGCATATTATAAAATCGTAATTTTTAGCAAAACGGCGTTACTGAGGACTATAATAGTAACATTACTGGCATCAAGTGTCATTTGCTCATTGCAAATGACACTTGGTTTAATAGGGTCATTTCTGGTGACAGAAACCCTTTAAAGTGTCCAGTGGTGTCATTCTTACTTAATCATGACAGATTGATCTCCAGCCCTGTCCTCATCAACACCCACACCTGTGTTAATGGAGCAATCACTGAAACGATGTTAGCTGGTCCTTTTAAGGCAGGGCTGCAATGATGTTGAAATGTGTTTTGGGGGATAAAGTTCATTTTCTAGGCAAATATTGACTTTGCAAGTAATTGCTGTTAAGCTGATCACTCTTTATAACATTCTGGAGTATATGCAAATTGCCATTATAAAAACTGAAGCAGTAGACTTTGTAAAAATTAATATTTGTATCATTCTCAAAACTTTTGGCCATGACTGTACGCTTATCGGTGATGACGCCACCAGCTGCACTGAATACCCGCTCTGACAGCACGCTAGCGGCAGGGCAGGCCAGCACCTCCAAGGCGTACAGCGCCAGTTCAGGCCACGTGTCCAGCTTTGAAACCCAGTAGTTGTATGGAGCAGAGTGATCGCTAAGGACGTTGGTATGGTCAGCTAGGTACTCCCTCACCATCTTTCTGTACAGCTCCCCCCTACTCTGCCTAGACTTGGGACAGGTGACAGTGTCTTGCTGGGGTGACATAAAACTGGCAAAGGCCTTGGAGAGCGTTCCCCTGCCAGTGCTGGACAAGCTGCCTGCTCGCCTCCTCTCCCCCGCTACTTGGCCCACAGAACCATGCCCTCTGCCGCTAGCGGCGTCAGATGGGAAGAATTGTTTCAGCTTGTGCACCAGGGCCTGTTGGTATCTATTCACTCTCATACTCCTTTCCTCTGCAGGGATGAGAGTGGAAAGGTTCTGCTTGTACCGTGGGTCCAGGAGAGGGAACACCCAGTAATCGGTGTTTGAAAAAATTCTTCTAACGCGAAGGTCACGGGATAGGCAGCCTAACATGAAGTCTGCCATGTGCGCCAGAGTCCCAACACGCAAGAATTCCCTCTCCTCACTAGCCTGACTCTCCATTTCCTCCTCCTCCTCCTCCTCCAAGTCCACCTCTTCAGCCCATACACGCTCAAGAGTTAAGGACTGAGCACTGGTACCCTCTACTGTCTCGCCGACATTCTCCTCCTCTTCCTCCTCATCCTCATCCCCCTCCTCCGATACGTGCTGAGAAACAGACCGGAGGGTGCTCTGGCTATCAAGCGACGTATCTTCCTCCACCGTCTCTTGTGACAAGCGCAAAGCATCCGACTTGATGCTGAGCAGTGAGTTTTTCAACAGGCAAAGCAGCGGGATGGTGAGGCTGATAATAGCGGCATCGCCGCTGACCATCTGTGTTGACTCCTCAAAGTTGCTCAACACCTGGCAGATATCAGACATCCACGTCCACTCCTCATTGTAGACTTGAGGAATCTGACTGACCTGACTACCAGTTCTGGTGGAAGTTGACATCTGGCAGTCTACAATCGCTCTGCGCTGCTGGTAAACTCTGGATAACATGTTTAATGTGGATTTCCATCTCGTGGGCACGTCGCACAACAGTCGGTGAGCGGGCAGTTGTAGGCGGCGCTGCGCTGCCCTGAGAGTGGCAGCATCTGTGGTCGATTTGCGGAAATGCGCACAGATGCGGCGCACCTTGGTGAGAAATCGGACAGATTGGGGTATGTCTTGAGGAACCGCTGAACTATGAGATTGAACACGTGGGCCAGGCATGGCACATGTGTCAGTCTGCCGAGTTGCAGAGCCGCCACCAGGTTACGCCCGTTGTCACACACAACCATGACTGGCTTGAGGTTCAGCGGTGCCAGCCACACATCGGTCTGCGCCGTGATGCCCTGTAACAGCTCTTGGGCGGTGTGCCTTTTGTCACCTAAGCTCAGCAGTTTGAGCACCGCCTGCTGGCGCTTACCCACGGCACTGCTGCTGCGCCTAGAGCTACCGACTGAAGGCGCCGTGCCCACGGATGGTAATTCGGTGGAAGAGGAGGGGGGGTCGGAGGAGGAGGAGGCATAGTACGTCTGAGAGACTGTGACCGAGGTAGGCCCCGCAATCCTCGGTGTGGGCAGTACATGAGCGGCCCCAGGGTTATTCTCGGTCCCAGCCTCCACCAAGTTAACCCAATGTGCCGTCAGTGAGATATAGTGTCCCTGCCCGGCAGCACTTGTCCATGTGTCCGTGGTTAGGTGGACCTTCTCAGAAACAGCGTTGGTCAGGGCACGGATGATGTTCTGTGACACGTGCTGGTGTAGGGCTGGGACGGCACATCGGGAAAAATAGTGGCGGCTGGGGACCGAATACCGAGGGGCAGCCACCGCCATGAGATTGCGAAAGGCCTCGGTCTCTACCAGCCTATAGGGCAGCATCTCCAGGCTAAGCAATTTGGAGATGTGGACGTTGAGGGCTTGGGCATGTGGGTGGGTGGAACTGTATTTCCTCTTGCGCTCCAGCGTCTGCTGTAAAGACAGCTGAACGCTGCGCTGGGACACATTGGTGGACACTGTGGAGGATCGTGGAGGCGAAGGTGTGGTTTTCCTGCGGGAGGCGCTCGTGCCGGGGTCCTGGGCAGGGGGTTGGCTAGCAGAGGCAGCGAGTGATGAAGGGGGTTGACTAGCAGAGGCAGCGAGTGACACAGGGGAAGGAGCAGTGGTGTGACCCGCAGGAGGTGGTGAACGGCCTTGGTTCCATTGAGTGGGGTGTTTAGCACTCATATGCCTGCGCATGCTGGTGGTGGTTAGGCTAGTAGTGGTGGCACCCCTGCTGATCCTGGTGTGACACAGGTTGCACACCACAGTCCGTCGGTCATCCTCACTTTCTTTAAAGAACCTCCAGACTTGCGAACATCTAGGCCTCGCCACGGGAGCTTCACTACGTGAAACAGTTGCTGCTGATGCACCAGCTCTGGCCCTGCTTCTCCCTCTGGCCACACCACTGGCTCTTACAACCTGTTCTGTTGCAGCACTCGCCTCCGCCTCAGAAGCACTGTCTTCACTCGGCATATCAACCCAGCTTGGGTCAGTCACCTCGTCATCCTCCGATTCCTCAGTCTGCTCCCCCCTCGGAATTCCTCCCCTAACAAAAACTTCACCACTGTCTGACAACCGTGTCTCCTCATCGTCTGACACCTCTTTACAAACTTCTTCCACTAACTCAACATTGTCATCATCATCATCACCCACAGACTGCAACAGTTGGAAAACTTGGGCATCGGGAACGAGGTCAGCAGCAACCTGAGAAGTGGTTTGTGACTCTGGGAAGGTTCCAGAAAACAGTTCCTGAGAGTATGCCGGATCGCATTCCAAATTTTCCTGGGAGGGGGCAGACTGGGGGATAGGAGGTTGAGGTGGAGGAGCCAGAGGAGTGCTCCCTTGGGTAACGTGGGTGGACTGCGTGAAAGACTGACTGGTGGACAAATTACTTGAAGCATTGTCCGCAATCCACGAGATCAGCTGTTCGCACTGTTGTGGTTTCAACAGTCCTCTACCACGTGTCCCTGTAAGTTGAGACATGAAGCTAGGGAGTGTAGCTCTGCGGCGTTCCACAGCTCCCTCATCAGCAGGTACTGTCTCACCCTGCCTAGGACCACGGCCTCTGCCCCCTGCAGCAATTGAATGCCCACGCCCACGCCCTCGTCCTCGACCCTTAGCCCTGGGGTTCAACATTTTCTGTATATAAGTGTATGATTTAAAAAAAATAAATAAACGGGCCTGGTGTACTGAAACCCACAAACTTGTTCAGTCTGGTTTAATTAAGTGACGTACAGAAAGTGTCACCTGGACAGAATATACGGATTGGAGTGAGTGTGCTGAACTGTGACACACAGAAAGGTTACACGCAGCTGTGTGAAATGGATTTGTATCACTGAGCTAAAACAACAAATACAACTAATTTTTTTTATATATTTTGTTTTCTATATTTTTTTTGTAGTTTTGTTTTTTTTGGAACGTGACGTGCAGAAACTATCATAGAGCTGACTGACACCCTACCGACGGTGGCTATTTAGACTGCGACCCAGACAAATGTCGCACAGAGATTTTTAGGATCAAGCTATATACGTGACAGGCAGCAAATGACTTGGTTGTATTCAGTGACGTACAGAAAGTGTCACCTGGACAGAATATAAGGATTGGAGTGAGTGTGCTGAACTGTGACACACAGAAAGGTTACACGCAACTGTGTGAAATGGATTTGTATCACTGAGCTAAAACAACAAATACAACTAATTTTTTTTATATATTTTGTTTTCTATATTTTTTTTTCAGTTTTGTTTTTTTTGGAACGTGACGTGCAGAAACTATCGTAGAGCTGACTGACACCCTACTGATGGTGGCTATTTAGACTGCGGCCCAGACAAATGTCGCACAGAGATTTTTAGGATCAAGCTATATACGTGACAGGCAGCAAATGACTTGGTTGTATTCGGTGACGTACAGAAAGTGTCACCTGGACAGAATATACGGATTGGAGTGAGTGTGCTGAACTGTGACACACAGAAAGGTTACACGCAGCTGTGTGAAATGGATTTGTATCACTGAGCTAAAACAACAAATACAACTAATTTTTTTTATATATTTTGTTTTCTATATTTTTTTTCAGTTTTGTTTTTTTTGGAACGTGACGTGCAGAAACTATCGTAGAGCTGACTGACACCCTACTGACGGTGGCTATTTAGACTGCGACCCAGACAAATGTCGCACAGAGATTTTTAGGATCAAACTATATACGTGACAGGCAGCAAATGACTTGGTTGTATTCGGTGACGTACAGAAAGTGTCACCTGGACAGAATATACGGATTGGAGTGAGTGTGCTGAACTGTGACACACAGAAAGGTTACACGCAACTGTGTGAAATGGATTTGTATCACTGAGCTAAAACAACAAATACAACTAATTTTTTTATATATTTTGTTTTCTATATTTTTTTTGTAGTTTTGTTTTTTTTGGAACGTGACGTGCAGAAACTATCGTAGAGCTGACTGACACCCTACTGACGGTGGCTATTTAGACTGCGACCCAGACAAATGTCGCACAGAGATTTTTAGGATCAAGCTATATACGTGACAGGCAGCAAATGACTATTACTATTTCTATTCTGGCTATTTATACTGCGACCCAGACAAATGTCGCACAGAGAGTTTTCTGGATCAAGCTGTAGATGATATTGGTAGCAAATGACTTGGTTGTATTCGGTGACGTACAGAAAGTGTCACCTGGACAGAATATACGGATTGGAGTGAGTGTGCTGAACTGTGACACACAGAAAGGTTACACGCAGCTGTGTGAAATGGATTTGTATCACTGAGCTAAAACAACAAATACAACAAATTTTTTTTATATATTTTTTTTTTATATTTTTTTTTAGTTTTGTTTTTTTTGGAACGTGACGTGCAGAAACTATCGTAGAGCTGACTGACACCCTACTGACGGTGGCTATTTAGACTGCGACCCAGACATATGTGTCAGAGATTTTTGGGATCAAGCTATACACGTGACAGGCAGCAAAAGACTTGGTTGTATTCAGTGACGTACAGAAAGTGTCACCTGGACAGAAAATAGTGAGTGTACTGAACTGTGACACACAGAATGGTTCCACACTGCTGTGTGCAATGGATTTGTATCACTGAGATATAACATATAAAAAAAAAGGGGGTTATATATGGCGATAGCTGCACTACTAGTGCCAGCCAGCCAGCCAAGCCAGGAGACAAAAAAAAATGTCTTCTAGCCCTTAGAAGGGCTATTGGGTTCTTTGTGGGTGATTCCTGCCTAACAGAGAACTAAATGCAGGCCCTAACACTCTCCCTGAAACGCAGCAGCTCTATCCCTAACAACATCCAGATGGCATCTGAGCCGAGCACCGCGGCCAGTCACTAGTATATTCCAGGGTCACCTGATCAGGCCAGCCAACCCCTGCTATCGACATGTAAGGGCCCCACGTGATGCTGGGTGTACCGTAGAGTCTCCTGGCTTGTGATTGGCTGTGTTTATAGGCGCCAAAAAAGCACGATGCGGAAGTTGCCATTTCCTCGAGCATGGCAAGATACTCGTCCGAGCAGCGAGCACTTACGAGTACCCTAATACTCGAACGAGCACCAAGCTCGGACGAGTATGCTCGCTCATCTCTAGTCGGGACACCCAGGAAGACTAAGTGATACTGAAGGAACAGGTGAGGGTATAGCCACCAGGAGGTGGGGGTCACCCCTTTCAGGGAAGGTGCTCTGCCTCTAGGCGGGGGTAGAGCAGGGGCACTTTAGGGATAGTGCTGGTGTTCCTGACTACGAGAGGTGATTGACTCTGCACCCCATTATCCAGAGCTTCACCTGCACCAAAATGATGATTCCTAAATTCCAAAGAAGTGTCTGTAAGTAGGATGGACTCTGCACTTTAAAACGCAGCGGGCCCACCTGTACATGGCTATGCACCTTTAAGGGTATTCTTGTGAGACAAGTAGGTCTCGTATCTTTTTTTAATATCTGCATTTGTTACAAAATAATGGGGCTTTATGTGAATATTTTAATGACTTAGTAAAAATTATGTTTTAATTGAGGGTTGTGTTTATACTTCAGTGATGACACGTTGATTAACAGTAGCCAGAAAGTGGCCATCCCCTTTAATCTAACAAATGAACATCAGACATCATATAGCATAATCTCAATACAGTGACAAGCTAGAACCAGCCCTGTACATCACATGGATCCAGAGATCTCCCCATTCATTATTCCAAAGGCACTGCTATATTTCCTCTATGATAAAGCTCAAGGGTATGCCCTTTCTGCTGCAGCACTCTCTGTTTCACAGCTCAGGGGAGGTGCCCTTTCCTCAGGGGCTAAGCTTTCTGCTGCAGCTCTCTCCCTGTAACTATCACAGATAGGGGTGATGGCAGTTGAAATATGGAACTGAGCAGGTGTATCCAACTCAACAAGAAGGACAAAGAAATAAGAAAAAGAACAGACAGCAGGTGGCGCTATACAGATCCATTTTATTGAATAACTCAGTGGCTATGCTACATTTTTAATTACATGCAATTATAAAAGTATTAAGATCCAGGTGGTGTTTTGAAAAATATTGAATTAGGAAATATTGAATGTTTGTGGGACAACCCCTTTAATTGACATCCCTTGTGTAATTCTGATGAACGGTTGCCAATAGGGCTGAAACGATTCATCGAGTACATCGATAGGCAGCAGCAAATGACTTGGTTGTATTCAGTGACGTACAGAAAGTGTCACCTGGACAGAATATAAGGATTGGAGTGAGTGTGCTGAACTGTGACACACAGAAAGGTTACACGCAACTGTGTGAAATGGATTTGTATCACTGAGCTAAAACAACAAATACAACTAATTGTTTTTTATATATTTTGTTTTCTATATTTTTTTTTCAGTTTTGTTTTTTTTGGAACGTGACGTGCAGAAACTATCGTAGAGCTGACTGACACCCTACTGATGGTGGCTATTTAGACTGCGGCCCAGACAAATGTCGCACAGAGATTTTTAGGATCAAGCTATATACGTGACAGGCAGCAAATGACTTGGTTGTATTCGGTGACGTACAGAAAGTGTCACCTGGACAGAATATACGGATTGGAGTGAGTGTGCTGAACTGTGACACACAGAAAGGTTACACGCAGCTGTGTGAAATGGATTTGTATCACTGAGCTAAAACAACAAATACACTAATTTTTTTTATATATTTTGTTTTCTATATTTTTTTTTCAGTTTTGTTTTTTTTGGAACGTGACGTGCAGAAACTATCGTAGAGCTGACTGACACCCTACTGACGGTGGCTATTTAGACTGCGACCCAGACAAATGTCGCACAGAGATTTTTAGGATCAAGCTATATACGTGACAGGCAGCAAATGACTTGGTTGTATTCGGTGACGTACAGAAAGTGTCACCTGGACAGAATATACGGATTGGAGTGAGTGTGCTGAACTGTGACACACAGAAAGGTTACACGCAACTGTGTGAAATGGATTTGTATCACTGAGCTAAAACAACAAATACAACTAATTTTTTTATATATTTTGTTTTCTATATTTTTTTTGTAGTTTTGTTTTTTTTGGAACGTGACGTGCAGAAACTATCGTAGAGCTGACTGACACCCTACTGACGGTGGCTATTTAGACTGCGACCCAGACAAATGTCGCACAGAGATTTTTAGGATCAAGCTATATACGTGACAGGCAGCAAATGACTTGGTTGTATTCGGTGACGTACAGAAAGTGTCACCTGGACAGAATATACGGATTGGAGTGAGTGTGCTGAACTGTGACACACAGAAAGGTTACACGCAGCTGTGTGAAATGGATTTGTATCACTGAGCTAAAACAACAAATACAACAAATTTTTTTTATATATTTTTTTTTTATATTTTTTTTTAGTTTTGTTTTTTTTGGAACGTGACGTGCAGAAACTATCGTAGAGCTGACTGACACCCTACTGACGGTGGCTATTTAGACTGCGACCCAGACATATGTGTCAGAGATTTTTGGGATCAAGCTATACACGTGACAGGCAGCAAAAGACTTGGTTGTATTCAGTGACGTACAGAAAGTGTCACCTGGACAGAAAATAGTGAGTGTACTGAACTGTGACACACAGAATGGTTCCACACTGCTGTGTGCAATGGATTTGTATCACTGAGATATAACATATAAAAAAAAAGGGGGTTATATATGGCGATAGCTGCACTACTAGTGCCAGCCAGCCAGCCAAGCCAGGAGACAAAAAAAAATGTCTTCTAGCCCTTAGAAGGGCTATTGGGTTCTTTGTGGGTGATTCCTGCCTAACAGAGAACTAAATGCAGGCCCTAACACTCTCCCTGAAACGCAGCAGCTCTATCCCTAACAACATCCAGATGGCATCTGAGCCGAGCACCGCGGCCAGTCACTAGTATATTCCAGGGTCACCTGATCAGGCCAGCCAACCCCTGCTATCGACATGTAAGGGCCCCACGTGATGCTGGGTGTACCGTAGAGTCTCCTGGCTTGTGATTGGCTGTGTTTATAGGCGCCAAAAAAGCACGATGCGGAAGTTGCCATTTCCTCGAGCATGGCAAGATACTCGTCCGAGCAGCGAGCACTTACGAGTACCCTAATACTCGAACGAGCACCAAGCTCGGACGAGTATGCTCGCTCATCTCTAGTCGGGACACCCAGGAAGACTAAGTGATACTGAAGGAACAGGTGAGGGTATAGCCACCAGGAGGTGGGGGTCACCCCTTTCAGGGAAGGTGCTCTGCCTCTAGGCGGGGGTAGAGCAGGGGCACTTTAGGGATAGTGCTGGTGTTCCTGACTACGAGAGGTGATTGACTCTGCACCCCATTATCCAGAGCTTCACCTGCACCAAAATGATGATTCCTAAATTCCAAAGAAGTGTCTGTAAGTAGGATGGACCCTGCACTTTAAAACGCAGCGGGCCCACCTGTACATGGCTATGCACCTTTAAGGGTATTCTTGTGAGACAAGTAGGTCTCGTATCTTTTTTTAATATCTGCATTTGTTACAAAATAATGGGGCTTTATGTGAATATTTTAATGACTTAGTAAAAATTATGTTTTAATTGAGGGTTGTGTTTATACTTCAGTGATGACACGTTGATTAACAGTAGCCAGAAAGTGGCCATCCCCTTTAATCTAACAAATGAACATCAGACATCATATAGCATAATCTCAATACAGTGACAAGCTAGAACCAGCCCTGTACATCACATGGATCCAGAGATCTCCCCATTCATTATTCCAAAGGCACTGCTATATTTCCTCTATGATAAAGCTCAAGGGTATGCCCTTTCTGCTGCAGCACTCTCTGTTTCACAGCTCAGGGGAGGTGCCCTTTCTCAGGGGCTAAGCTTTCTGCTGCAGCTCTCTCCCTGTAACTATCACAGATAGGGGTGATGGCAGTTGAAATATGGAACTGAGCAGGTGTATCCAACTCAACAAGAAGGACAAAGAAATAAGAAAAAGAACAGACAGCAGGTGGCGCTATACAGATCCATTTTATTGAATAACTCAGTGGCTATGCTACATTTTTAATTACATGCAATTATAAAAGTATTAAGATCCAGGTGGTGTTTTGAAAAATATTGAATTAGGAAATATTGAATGTTTGTGGGACAACCCCTTTAATTGACATCCCTTGTGTAATTCTGATGAACGGTTGCCAATAGGGCTGAAACGATTCATCGAGTACATCGATGAATTCGACACAGAAAAATCCTCGATGCAGAAAATTTGTTTGTGTCACGTGACCGCAGAGCGGGAGTAAAATTACTTCCGCTCTGTGGTCTCCGCCGGCCGCAGCAGTTAACAGATAATACTTACATCTCCTGTAGAAGCGCCTCCGTACACGGCCCAGCTCTTTCATGGTCCCGCGCTGCACTTTGACCCGACGTCACACTGCGTCATGACGCAGTGTGTACGTCAGAAAGACTGTGCAGCGCGGGACCATGAAAGAGCCGGGCCGTGTACGGAGGCGCTTCTACAGGAGATGTAAGTATTACATGTTAACTGCTGCAGGAGGGAACTGAACCGGGGTGGGAGAGGGGTGGCAAGCTGTGGCACTGACGGGGGGGGCAAAGCTTGTGGCACTGAGGGGGGGGGGCAAAGCTGGTGGCACTGAGGGGGGGCAAAGCTGGTGGCACTGAGGGGGAGGGGCAAAGCTGGTGGCACTGGGGGGGGGCAAAGCTGGTGGCACTGAGGGGGGGCAAAGCTGGTGGCACTGAGGGGGGGCAAAGCTGGTGGCACTGGGGGGGCAAAGCTGGTGGCACTGGGGGGGCAAAGCTGGTGGCACTGAGGGGGGGCAAAGCTGGAGGCACTGAGGGGGGCAAAGCTGGTGGCACTGGGGGGGGCAAAGCTGGTGGCACTGGGAGGGGGCAAAGCTGGTGGCACTGAGGGGGGGGCAAAGCTGGTGGCACTGGGAGGGGGGCAAAGCTGGTGGCACTGGGGGGGGGGCAAAGCTGGTGGAACTGAGGGGGGCAAAGCTGGAGGCACTGAGGGGGGGCAAAGCTGGAGGCACTGAGGGGGGGGCAAGCTGGAGGCACTGGGGGGGGCAAGCTGGAGGCACTGAGGGTCAGGCTGGAGGCACTGGGGGTCAGGCTGGAGCCACCTGGGGGCAGGCTGGAGATACTGGGGGGCAAGCTGGAGGCCCTGGGAGGCACCTGGTGGCACTGGGGGTGCAAGCTGGAGGCCCTAGGAGGCAAATTGGTGGCACTGGGGGCGCAAGCTGGAGGCACTGGGAGGCGCACTGGGGGCATACTGGGGCGCAAGCTGGAGGCCCTGGGGGGCAAACTGGAAGCACCTGGTGGCCCTGGGAGGCAAGATGGTGGAACTGGGGGGCACTTGATGGCACTGGAGGGCAAGCTGGTGGTATCTTATGGCAATGGGGGGGCACCTGAAGGCACTTGGGAGCAAGCTGGTGGCACTGGGAGGCAAGCAGGAGGCACCTGGTGGCACTGGGGGGCAAACTGGAGGCAAAGGGGCCTGATGGCACAGGGGAGCTGATGGCATTGGGGGTAACTAATGACATATAGGACTGATGGCACGGGCGGGGGGGAGGTCTGCTGACTTAGAAAGGTATACGTTCTTTTAATTAGCTATTTCTTATTAGAGTACTCGATTAATCGTTGGATTAATTGGTAGATTACTTGATTACTAAAATAATCGTTTACTGCAGCCCTAGTTGCCAATCAGAATAAAGCTGCATTTGACAGGAGTAGCCACAATGCCTCATAAATGGCTGCACTTCAAATGTTCCTCTGTTTAGTTCAATATGATGTTTATCACAGTGGATCTTACTTGTGCTTTATACTGCAAGATGTTTCAAAAGGCTCTAAACATAGTAAATCATGTGCCTCATAGTCTCCAGTTCCTGGATAGGTAAACCATGGCTGCCATGTAAAGCGTGTTTTGTGGATCAAGTGACCATTTTTTTCAATGTATAGAAACTTCTAAATCATAGAGTATCACAAACAAGCTATTATTTCCTCTATAGTTTTTTATAACGCGTGACTACCTGCAGTGCCCACACCTCTTATGAATGCACATATTTTAGTTGAGCTATTTACCATTGGATTTCAACTGGCTTTGAAACCAAGAACAAGCTGATGGAAATACTTAAACTGAAATCTTTTAATCTGATTACTAAGAAAAAGTCTGCCTGGTTGTATGGGAAAATATCTTCTCATAGGGCCATTGTGTGATATCATGCATCTTCAGCGCACTGAGGAAGTGGTGAAAGAGTCCAAGCAGTGCTAGGCCTTCTCTCTCCATCAGCCACAAAGCAGTAGCAGGGACTGTCTCTATGACACATCAAGTCTATGTGTTAATCTGTAAATTAAACTAAACATAAATGTCATAGTGGTGGTAAAATATACAGTCAAATATATAAATATACAGTCAAATATACAGTCAAATATAGATCACTATGCTTGAAATTATATATTCATGTTTGAAGTCCATTTTAGATTTAATATATAGAATTAATCAGAAAAATATAGTTGTATAATTGTGTAAATACTTTGTATTACAGTAGGATAAATACATCCAGGAATGTATCTTCTTTAAGAAATCTTTTTACATCATGTATGGAAGGTCCATCAGACGTTCTCTAATATTTTCTTATGAGAATGTTACCTCTCCTTTGAGTCTATAAATACATTTTTTTATCATTTATTCTTCCGGTTTATTTGGGTGGATTTTTTTTTCCATTTGCATTTGTCACCCTGATGAAATCACATTGTGACCATTATATCCTGTGCTTATATAGACGTGTGAATTCAATTTCAGTTGATTTCCAGTTCACGCTTACACGTCATGTAAATGTTGGCTTTGATGAACCATACCTTTAAGAGCATAAAAGGATTGATAAGTAGATTGACACCGTGGTCAGAGCGTCAGGAAATCAGTTTTTAATACTGAATGCAGATGGCAGGATGCTCTGCTGGTAAAACCACTGAATAATCAATACCCAAATGGAGCTACACACAGAGGTCTTCGGGCTAATGTTGTCTGCATGACACATTTTCTAGCAGCATGAAATGATGAGGACGTTCTGAAGGTTATATACAATTGCTGCAATAATTCCTGTGTATTTTACAAGAAACATGGCTTGTTATTCCAAGGCCCTGATGCAGATCCCACTGGAAAATGAGGGAGAGATTGGCCTTTCCCTCTAAAAATATTACATTTCTACATATTAACCATTTCCTATTGCCAGAAATGATATTTTCTTTATGCATTTTATGATCTTGCAATTTAAAACCCTGCTTGAGACCTTCATACCTAATTCTAATCTTGGGGTGCTTGAACTGAGATCATCATGCAAAACTGTGATAACGTGGCCTCTTTTGACTGGAACTGTTCCATGTTTATTTGGTTACTTAGTCTTTTGCATTTGTGGAGGTATGTTTTACTCATAAACCAAAGTAAATCATAAGTAGAGTATCGTTCCGGGTTTAATTTCAGAGAGGTACCACAGGAAGTATTCTTATATATCCTATTACAGAGCATTTAATTTGTAATGGTTAACTTCTTGATGTCAGGGCCAAAAGCTAATAGGAATTTTTCCTCTCCGGCACTGCACACAAAATTACACTTGATAGGAATTCAAGATTTCTACACACTCTTTTCAAACTTGCAGCCACGTGGATCCCAGCATGTCTGGTTTACTAAAGAGATTTAATAAATGTCTGGCCAAGGAGAACATTTGGTGTAAAAGGATACAAAGCCCAAACCTTAAATTGTTTCATATTGTCATAACAGAAAGGATGTGCCAGTACATACAAACACACACGCAAAGTTCGGTTTAAGTTTGTTTTAGTCCCCTATGGGAGGTTTGTGATTTTGAATAGTGCGGAGGTAAAAAATTGGACGAGAAAAGCAGGAAAAGAAGCTATGAGGAAAATACTAAAGTAGATAAGCTCTTCAAGCCTTCTACTCTTCAGAGCAGTAGTCTGAGAATATTCACTACATCCATACATTGTGTATATCAGTGTGTTGCTTATTAGAGGGGTTTTCTGGGAGTTTAAAAAATTAGACCAAAAGTATTAAATCTAGTAAAATTCTTATTAAGTCCCCTGCTGTTCCTGAGCTGGTGGTCCCTGTCTGTCTTAGTTTAAAGGGGTTATGCAGGGGTTTTATATTGATGACCTATCCTCAGGATAGGTAATCAATATCAGAGCACTGGGGGTCCGATACACGGCATCCCTGCCATCTGTTTGAAGAAGAGGTGGTGCTCCATGAGAGCATTGCTTTCTTTTCATTAGGCCTCATGCACACGAACGTGTGCTGGCCGTGCCCGTGCTGCGGGCCGCATACGGCGGGTCCGCAATAAACGGGCACCGGCCGTGTGCAGCCCGCATCACGAATCGCGGACCCATTCACTTCAATGGGTCCGAGATCCGGGAGATGCGGAGCGGAGGCACGGATCGGAACACCACGGAAGTACTACGGTGTGCTTCCGTGGTGTTTCTGGCCGTGCCTCCGTACCGCAAAAAAGTAGCGCAAGCACTACTTTTTTGCGGTGCGGACCTTCGGATGCGGATCGTGGACCCCATTCAAGTGAATGGGTCCACGATCCGCATGCGGTGGCCTCACCGTCAGTGCACGTGCATTGCGGACTGCAGTTTGCGGACCGCAGCACGGGCACGGCCGGCACACGTTCATGTGCATGAGGCCTTACACTGCCTGTCTCAGAAGTGCAGTGTAATTACAAGTACTTGCTCCATTCACTTGTAATTACACTGCACCGCTACTGCAAAGGAGACAACGCGTAGTGTAATGAAGAGGAAGCAGTGCTCTCATGGAGCGCCGCCTCCTCTTCAAACAGGTGGAGGTGCTGGGTGTTGGACCCCTGCCAATCAGATATTGATGACCTATCCTGAGGATAGGACATCAATATAAAACCTCTGCAAACCCCTTTAATGGCCTCAACAGTCTTGTGCCGTACATGCAAGCATTATCATTACCATGGTAAACAAAAGCTGTCAGTTACCTCCAGAGCGTTATGCTAGAAAATGAGCCAGAAAATATCACATCCAGAGTATGTTACACCATGAAAAAAAAGCAAAGCAAGTGAAGAAAACATCACAAAAACTGCATGTTTGTACTGCTTTTCATAATTCCCATAGCTAACATCTGGAACGCCAAATTTTTTGCTGCCTTAGTCTGGTGTCAAATATAGTTTTTTTTCTGGCAGTCTTGATGGGTTTTTTGGTTTTTGTTATTTTTTTTTTTGCTGGTGTCTATTGTAGTAATGCCAGCTGTAGATGTTGCACGGATTTGTATGGGAAATATTAAATTTAGGACAAACAGGTCTTTTTTGTATAAATTTGGTATTCGTGTATAGTGGCTCACCAGGTCGGAGAAAGTGAATGAAAGGTGCTCTCACCCTTGACCTAACCCAAAGTCACTTAATAATATGTCAATAAAACTGCTAAATGGGTGGGCAACTCTTTCATTTGTTGTTGGGATTTTAACTATTGATATATTCTGTTATATAGAGATTAGTAAAAAATAGAAATTAATAAAATAAATGTATATACTAAATTCGTACAATCATATACAATGACAGATTTTGTTTATTTAAATAATGTTTTGATCTTTATTCTAAATGTTTATACAGTCTATTAAAAAAATTGAAAAATTAGCTGGGCCCAGTCTTGTATAAAAATAGTGAATAGTAGGAAAAAATATTAAAAATGGAATATAAATCAGGTGATAAAATCGAGTTATGGAATTTGTCCAATATAATGTATAAGTCAGGTGATAAAATCCAGTTGTGGAATTTATCCAATATAATGTTCAATATGGTATTCTTTTAATGTCCAGTGTCTATTCAAAATATTGGTTCATATGCCGCGCTGTTTTCCACAGTAGGGGCAATTTATCCTTGTATTACTTCTGCCTCTTCTGATTGTGGTGGACCCGATATATAAATAAATAAATACAGTCTTATTTAACATGGGTTACGTTACCCTTTCCAGATGGGGTGCGTGGGTAGTTCCAATGTTGATGCGTAGTTAGTCCTCCCTTTGTCCGTCCGATTCGGCAGCACGAAGGAGCTGAAATCGCGCGCTTTTCAGCGTACGGGCAGCGTCCCACGTGGCGTCCCACGTGGGTTCCTGCTTTCAATGTACGCTGATGTCAATGGATGAGCGCTCTATATTGTATTATATCTCCTTTGTTTGTTTGTGTCCAAGGGATACTGATAATGTTTTCCCTTTTTGGACCGAGGTGTTTTGCAGACGTCTGTTAGTAAAAGAACTTGGTAGCATGGTCTCTTTATCCCAGACGCGTTTCGGAGGTCTATACTGCCCCCTTTCTCAATGTCTTTTTTGTAGTTGCATTTTGTTTTCTTACTTTAGGGTGCGTTTTTTGGGTCAATAGAGTTTTTTTTTAATCGCCGCATGCTCTGGGACTGGCATTTTCCCCTAATTACCTGTCTTTTTTTCTTTTGTAGACTTCCTTTTATAACTTCAAAAAATGCATGTGCAACCTGTGTTGCTGTTTTTTAACGCCTTATTGACTGGCCTGTTTCAGGCCTTAGCGACCAAGTGATCACCACCACTGCCATTCTGTATTGCTATTGCCTGCCACGCTGCTCCCTGAAGAGCCGGTCTTACCCACTGAAACGTGTTGGAAGAAATAGGGTTAGTCATTTTTAGGGTGTTGCTATATAGGTCCAAGGTTTCAGCTGGCTGGGGGTCGCTCTTTTCAGGGTGGGTGCTCCGACTGCTCCGGGTGCTTCATCAGACTAGAGTCCTTTAGGGAAAGCTTACCTAGGCTAGTAGCCAACAGTGCTGTTCACTAGAGCACAAGCCGCTAAGACAATGTAGATAGCTCAGACACCATATAGCCGCTGATATCTCCACCTAGTTTCTAAATGCAACCCCTAATGATTTAAAGCACATAATCTGATCGTCTCTCAAGCTCTTACATGATGTTTTAAAAATTACGTTTTATATTCCTTAAGGTGGCCCAGTCCTTGTCAAAATATATTTACTCCCTGAGCAATTTATTGACAGTATAGCACTTCACTGATCAGATGTTATAGAGCTTGAAGAAGGAGGAAGCTGACACCATGTGCTCCTCTCCTCAGGTCAAAAAAACTTAAATTTCACAGACTCACAGTTCTCTGCATGTTCTTGGAGATAGAAAAGAGAAAGGCCATAAATCAGTCAGCAAGGTAACTTGCATTTACAGCTATTCAGATTTTGCTGCCATGGAGGGATAACATGTTAAGACACCCTACACCCTTGGACACTATTTGGCCAATCACAGTCCATTGGACCTGCATGTCACAGTGTGAATTGCAGCCATAATTGCAAGAATAAAGTTGGCAGCTAGAGTTTCCACTGAGAAAGACATTAATAGGATGGTCTATAAAAAGGGCTATAACTTCCAGCGTTGCCAAAAGCCATACATTGACATCTGGAAAAGGAGTTGCACTATGTACAGATGAAAATGTGTTTCCTTGGTGTTGGATACTACAAATCCCATTTTGCACTACTATAAAGGCAGAGATTTAATCTGTTCAATCTGATCAAACTAAATCTGCCAAATGGATCGTGATTTTTTTTATAACTGATCCAACATGGATCCTGTAAAAATGGAAGCCAGAGCCTTAGTATTTTTTCCTTATAACTGCCAATAGAGGAGCTTTGACATCTTTAATTTTATGGCAAGAATGTTAAAGAAGAATTTGCTATTCTTGCTATCAGAAGCACAAGAAGCCCTGCAGAATAAAGTACATTGCTAACATTAACAGAGTTTTAGCTGGTTTCATATTTGTGTTGGAGGCCCCAGTGATATCTATTGTACAAGGAATCTGGTCCTGAGTCAAGGTTTGTATTATAAATGGAAATCACAACTCAGATGTGAACAGAGCTCTTTTCCGAGATGGATTGTAAGCTTTGCCTGAGGCCTGTGTCACAGATTCCATCATCTTTAATGGAAAATATAGCAGTGGTGGAACATGCAGAATAAACTTAAAGGGGTTTGCCAGGATTTTTATACTAATGACCATTAGTGTTGATCGAGAACCGCAGTGCTCGGGTGCTTGGGTAGAACACTAGGTGGTGCTCGAGTGCTCTACCGAGCACCCGAGCACAATGGAAGTCAATACTACAAAAAAACAGAGCACTAAACCAGGCACCCCCTTCTCTGAAGAGGGGAGGGTGTCTGGTTCATAGGGAAAGTGAGAAAATGATGGAAACACCACTGAAATGGTTTGGGAACAGCATGGGGAGGATGTCTGGATGCATCTTGGACTCCAAAGTCGCTGCTGGGAACGATGTTGTCCAAGTATTACGCCACTTTTATGGAATGACAAGAATACGCCCAAAACCGAGGATAAAATTGATTTTAGAGGAAAAATTGTTTTGAAATTACACTGAATGTCACAGGTATTTAGGATGTTCAAATGTTATACAGCAGACATAGCACAGGAAATATTGCCGTCACTAATGGCAGGAAAAACTTCACCGAATGTCAGAAAAATTTACACAAATGTTAAACAGCAGATGCAGCGCAGGTAATGTCGCCATAATTAGCGGCAGAAAAAAATACACTCGATGTCAGGTATTTAGGATACAGAAACATTATACTGCACACGCAGCACAGGTAATGTCACCTTGATTAGCAGCAGAAAAAAAATACACTGGATTTCAGATATTTAGGATACAGAAACGTTATACTGCACACGCAGCAAACGTTATACTGCACACACAGCAGAGGTAATGTTGCCTTGATTAGCAGCAGAAAAAATTACAACGAATGTCAGGTATTTAGGATACAGAAACGTTATACTGCACACACTGTGCAGGTGGTGTTAAGGTCAGGCAAATTTGCACAATTGTTGCCCCAAAAGAAAAAAAAAAATATTGCAGCCAGATATAATAATAGTCCTTAAAAAGACTTTTGGTTCTTTTAAACAGAACAACTAGCCCTGCCTAGCCAAATCCTATCCCTACACTATCTGTTCCTCCTTGCGAAAATGTTATACAGCAGACGCAGTGCAGGTAATGTCGCCTTGATTAGCAGCAAAAAAAATAAACTGGATTTCAGGTATATAGGATACAGAAACGTTATACTGCACACGCAGCACAGGTAATGTCGCCTTGATTAGCGGCAAAAAAAATGACACCGGATGGCAGGTATTTAGGGTACAGAAACGTTATACTGCACACACTGCGCTGGTGGTGTTAAGGTCAGGCAAACTTGCGCAATTTTTGCCCCAAAAGAAAAAAAATATATTGCAGCCAGATATAACAATAGTCCTTAAAAGGACTTTTGGGTCTTTTAAACAAAACAACTAGCCCTGCCTAGCCAAATCCTATCCCTACACTATCTGTCCCTCCTTGCGCAAACGTTATACAGCAGACGCAGCGCAGGTAATGTCGCCTTGATTAGCAGCAGAAAACAATACACCGGATGTCAGGTATTTGGAATACACAAACGTTATACTGCACACACTGTGCAGGTGGTGTTTAGGTCAGGCAAACTTGCGCAATTCCCCCCCCCCCCAAAAAAAAAATAAAAAAATAAAAAATATTGCAGCCAGATGAAACAATAGTTCTTAAAGGACTTTTGGGTCTTTTGAAACGAAAATATAACCCTGCCTAACAAATTCCTATCCCTACACTATCTGTCCCTCCTTGCAGCAGCTCTCCTTGACTAAGACTGAGCCGGGTCACATGTCACCGGGTGCTATATAGTCGGTCAGCCAATCACTGTAATGCCAGTAGCCAACATGGCTACGGCATTACAGTGAATGCCAGTACCTCCCCGCACGCTGGCGTAGCAGCCAAGAAATGTGCGGGGAGGGAACTTGAGTGTGGGACTCGAGCACACGCGGTGTTCGGCGGTTGTGCCGAGCACCGCCATGCTCGACCGCCATGCTCGACCGAATACAGTATTCGGCCGAGCATGCTTGCTCAACACTAATGACCATCAGTACCTGACCGACACCTCGGACCACCACCGATCAGCTGTCTTAGAAGACAGCGGTGCTCCTGTGAGCGCCATGGCCTTCTCTCTGCTGGCCTTCTCAAGTGAATGGGGCTGAGCTTGATAACAAGCACAGCCACTATACAATGTATGGCATTGTGCTTGGTAAGCTGCAAGAAGGCAGCGGCAGTGACAGTACCTTCTCAAAGAGCTGATCGGCGGGGGTCCTGGTGTCGGACCCCCACCAATTAGATACTGATGACCTATCCAGAGGTCAAAAATCCTGGAAAACCCCTTTAACACAGCCTTTTCAAATATAACATAGGCCCAATCATAAAGGTTATATTGAGGAGGGATAAAACTATGTCAAATCCATGTCAAAGACACTGCTGTTTTTTCTGTAAAAAGGCTCCATTTAAAGTCAGTGGGAACCTTTGATGTTTGTCGTGCAACGTTTCTGACACAGAATTTGTGGTTTCACGTCACAACATTGATGTGAATGTACTGTAAGAAAAGTTGTAAAATATGCACCAATTTTGTGCAAAATACTGGTGCACCTGTATGGTAGCCTAAAGATAGCCTAAAGGAAAGAAATAATGTTGAACATGTCATAGGGGTTGCAACAAATGTGTCATGTCAAGTGGGCAATATAAGCAAGTCATCCCATAAACTTATTCATGCGCTGACATTTTTTATGTAGCCCCATATGTTTTTATATTTCAATAGGATTGTACAAATGCTGCATATTACACATGCTAAAGGTCATCAGTCTGTATAAGGCTGTGTTCACATTTCCCATGAAGATTCCATGGCAGATGTTATGTTTTTTATCGAAAATATAGGGGGAGATTTATCATTTAGTTTGCACCAGAAAAGTGGCGTTAAAAAAGTCACAAAACTGCGAAAAAATAGTTGCAAGTGGCAGATTTCATGCTGCCCTTGCCACTTTCCCAAAAAGTGGTGTGACAAGGGAGGGAAATGAGTGTCGCCAACAGCCAAGACAGATTTGTCTTAATTTACACCAGTTTTCTGGCTCAAATGAAGCCAGAAATCTACAACAGCTCAGAGCTGCCGTAGATTTCTGTTTAGGCGCACAAATTAGGTGATAGCACAAGGGATAGCAAGACCAGCACCTCACCAGAAACCAAGGGTCTGGATTATAAATCAGTGGGATCCACTGGTCACTGCTGGTGCTTGTTCAGTCCCGGATCCAGTATTATGTCGTGGTTTGTGTTTATAATGGAAACCATGGCATAGATGTGAACAGAAAATTATTAACCATTTGAGTCAAGACGGTTGTTTTCTAGACTAGAAACTGAGATACACACAGAGTAAATGACAAATAAAAATTAATCCAGCTTATTCTTCACATAAAATGAGCCCAGCTATGTTTACAGTTTAATATTATGTTCCACCTAATACAAGCAGTTGAGGCATGGAGGTAAGCATTTCTGCTTCCTTATTTGCTAGGACTTCCCCTGTGACAGACACAGCGGTGACATATAATCCTTCATGTTGAGGCCTAGCATTTCACATGTGGCTGTGTATCAGCTCTGAAAAGTCACAAGTCCATGACTAATTCCATTTGCTGGATAAATGCTTTCTTGTGCTTGCTTTTACACTTAAGAGAATCCTTCCAATTAGCCCATCTACTTAACACTGCTTCCTGTCAGGAAAGACTTTCCTGGTTAGAGTTTTTGACTAGCAAACTTTTTCCATCTGGAGTGGTCATGCACCCTTGATGTTGTTCAATAAACACACATGGGGCTTTCATGGAAGAGGTTAATGATCTCTTCAATATGTACTTACATGAATATGCCATCTATTAATTAATACCCACCCATAAAGTCTATTACAAGGATGATCTTTCATTTGAGACCACTTCAAATACCAAGGAGAAGGATAATGATTCTTGATGCATTTTTGGAACCCAAAAAAGAAGTGGATTCAGGAAACCTTATTTTTTATACTTTTTCCCCTTTTATGATTTACTCCTGATTTTGGTTTGCGAACTTATATTAGAAAACCTGACTGTGGCCGTACCCTTGCTAGCTTATCCAAGAATCACCATGCCACCTTATTCCTTAGTGCTGACCACTGGGGCAAGCTATAGATGGCCATATATTTCTTCTACATGTGTTGCTGCAGTGGAAATGCATTCAAATTATGGGAGACCTTGAAATACATGGTTACATCAAGTTGTCCAGAATAAGAGCTGCTCTATAAAGCAGAAGCTTTCTGCTATGGCTAACGGAGGTGAATCCTAAGTGGAGGTCCCTTCAATGACTTCAAATACCCTAATTGGACTTATGAGAAGAGGTTTCATGAAGTTAACTTGATATATATCCAGACCTAGGAGAGCACTACCCTGAAATAGTTTGAAATAGTTGAGAACAAAACTTATGACAGACACAATATGAAACTGCAGTTTAAATAGGACCTGTCACCTCTCCTGACATGTCTGTTTTAGTAACTACTTGCCTTCCCTATGTAATAACAATTCTGGAGCATCTGTTCATATGACTATATGATGTGCCAAAGCATTATTGTTCCTGCCAGAAGTTATGAATGAATTACCGTTTGCAGTAAAGGTCAAGGTTGGTTTTACCAGTGTGTGTTGAGGGATGTCCCTGCACAGTCTGACACTGGCAGCACTGATTGGATAATGTCAGACTCTTCAGGAACACATCATTACCGATAACACCCATCTGGACCTTCAGTGCAAACTGCTATTAATTCATTCATAACTTCTTCCAGGAATAATAAAGGAATGGCACAACATAGAATGATTGGGATAGATTCTCCAGAATTGATACCACATGAGGAATGCAAGTAGTTACTAATACAGACATATCAGCAGCAGTTACAGGTTAAAGGGGTTCTCCAGGAATTAAAAAAATGAAAATACTTCAATATTATTTTTTAATAAATATAATCACAAGTACCTTTCATTACTTAGAATGGCTTGTTTTGTCTAGGGAGCAATCATTAGGAGAAATAAAATGTCCGCCGTCCTATTAGTACACACAAAACCTGTCCTAATCACACAGGAGGACAAGTTACTTCACAACACTGAGGTAAAGAGCCACCTTATCCTCCTCTCTGCTCTGCTTGTCAGGGATTATGATCCTGAATACAGGTGAATCTCTATGGGAATGGAGAAGATGAGGAGACATGAGAGGAGGATGAGGTGTGGCAGGGGCGGACACAGACAGCAGAGGGCCCTCGTGCAAGGAATGTGTTTGGGCCCCCCCCCCCGCCGTTCCCAAACCAAATTCTCAACCTAACCTATGGTGTCCTAACATTACATACAGCAATACAAAACATACAGGGTAAGGCTACTTTCACACCTGCAGCACTACGCTCCGGCCACCTGATTTGGCAGAGAATGCAAGAAATGCAGAGGTTTGTGTCCTGCTGATTCTCTGCATTTTTGCCAGATTGTGGCCGGATCTCTGCCTGACCCCATTATAGTTAATGGGGCCGGCGGGCATTCTGTCTGCATCCAGCAGTGCCAGAGCCGGTGAATTCCAGAAGGCTGTTCTCTGCTGGACCAGCCTGCCAGAATCACCAACTCAGATGTGAAAGTAGCCTAATACAGGTCCACATACCTCCTACATCCAGTGACGTCTTCTTAGATGTAGATGTTCTCTTTCCTCATCTTTTCCTTTCAGACCAGACCGCCATGATGATTTCTTCCAGCCATCTCTTCTCTCTGTGGAGTTTGACAAATAGACATCTTAGATTCCTACTTTTCTATCATTCTTCCACCTTCTTGAACTCCTCATCCTGCCACTCCCCAATACTGTGCCCGCTGTGCTCCCCAAAACTATACTGCAGAAACAGTCCCCCTCAAATACTACCGCCTTCAGTAATTAAAATAACTGCACCCAGGAAATAGTGTCCCTGACACTAAATTATAACCAAAATGTTCCCCAAAAATAACTGTGCTAAGCTGATAGTAATAGTCCCAACAATAGAAATAATTAGTGCCCCGGCCAGCCAATGTCCCCATAGTGCCCTCATAATGTGCCAATGCCCCCTACTATGTACCCAAAAAACCCTCTTAGTGCCCCTATACAATGACCCCAATAGTGCTCCTCTCCCCCCCTTCTCCATAGTGCCCCCATGTCTGCCAGAATATAAGATAGGGCCCCCATAGTGATCCTCGCCCTCCATAGTGCCAGTATATATATAGGGCCCCCCATAGTCGTCCTCCTCCTCCAGAGTGCCCCCCATAATGCTCCCCCTCCATAGTGGCCCCCCATAGTGCTCCTCCTCCATAGTGGCCCCCCATAGTGCTCCTCCTCCATAGTAGCCCCCCATAATGCTCCTCCTCCATAGTGGCCCCCCATAGTGCTCCTCCTCCATAGTGGCCCCCCATAGTGCTCCTCCCCCATAGTGCTCCCCCTCCATAGTGGCCCCCCATAGTGCTCCCCCTCCATAGTGGCCCCCCCTAGTGCTCCCCCTCCATAGTGGCCCCCCATAGTGCTCCTCCTCCATAGTAGCCCCCATAGTGTTCCTTCTCCATAGTGGCCCCCCATAGTGCTCCTCCTCCATAGTGGCCCCCCATAGTGCTCCTCCTCCATAGTGGCCCCCCATAGTGCTCCTCCTCCATAGTGGCCCCCATAGTGTTCCTTCTCCATTGTGCTCCCCCTCCAAAGTGGCCCCCATAGTGCCTCTCCTCCATAGTGCTCCTCCCCATAGTGCCCCCACTGAGTGCCAACTTAAATAAAAAAAAAATTAACAGTTATACTTACCTCCTTGCCTCTGTCAGCGACGCGATGCAGGCCTCTTCCGGCCTGTGTCCCGCGCTGTACGGCTCAGGCGGCGCGATGACGTCATCGCGCCGCCTGTGCCGGCCTCTGATAGGCTACAGGCCTAGTGCCTGCAGCCTATCAGAGGAACGGGGAAGGGACACGCCTCTCCCTCCCTTGCCCCGCATTATCCATCTGTATCGCCGTCCTAAGGACGGCGATACAGATGAATATAGAGATGAGCGCTTCCAAAATGGAAGCGCTCATCTCTACCTGCCGCCGGGAAGAAAGGGCCCCCCTCCGGTCCCGGGCCCCGGTGCAGCCGAACCGGCTGCACCGCGGTATGTCCGCCCCTGAGGTGTGGCTAATGAGCAGCAGCTCTTGTATGCAGTCTCCATTACCACAGTCTGTCCTGTCTGTCCTCTCTGTACTTTATGTCTCCTTATAAACTAAATTCCAACAAACATTCAGCTAAGGTTCTTATCTGTATTCAGGATCATAATCCATGACCAATAGAGCAGAGAGGAGGATGAGACAGCTCTTTACCTCAGTGTTGTGAAGTAACTTGTCCTCATGTGTGATTAGGACAGGTTTTGTGTGTAGTAATAGGACGGCGGCCATTTTGTTTCCCCTGATGATTGCTCCCTAGACAAAATGAGCCATTATAACTAATGAAAGGTTTTTGAGAATATATTTATAATAAAGTAATATTTAAGTAATTTTATTTTCTTAATTCCCGGAGAAACCCTTTAAAGAGGTATTCTCATCTTAGACAATGGGGGCATATCGCTAGGATATGCCCCCATTGTCTTATAGGTGCGGATCCCTCCGCTGGGACCCGCACCTATATCCAGAACGGAGCGGGGAGCGCTGCGCCTGGAGGACCCCGGTCCGACCACCACCAGGCGCAGCTCCCCGCTGCGCTCATAGAAATGAATGGGAGCGCAGCGCGCAAGCGCGGCCACCGCTCCCATTCATTTCTATGGAGCCGACGGAAGTAGCCGGCTATTTTCGGCGGCCCCATAGAAATGAATGGAGGGCGGCTGCGCATGCGCAATGCGCCCTCATTCAGTTCAGGGGCTCCGTTCTGGATATAGGTGCGGGTCCCAGCGGTGGGACCCGCACCTATAAGACAATGGGACATATCATAGCGATATGCCCCCATTGTCTAAAATGAGAATAACCCTTTAAGGTTGATTTTATAAAATATATTTTTCCCATTTTTCACACAGTAAAAGCCCAATAAATAATAACATAAAAAAGAGAAAAAAAAGTCTGTCCCTTAAGTCTGTCCCTTAAGTCCCAAATATCTTTACAATCTAGGGGATAAAATACTATGTTATTAATATTTTTATGTATTTTATTATTATTGCACTATTTAAGTTGATTCTACTTAAAATAGAAAGTAACTGGAGTTAGTAGTGAGTTTGTAATGTTGGGCTTGTTTACTTAACACCTACTTTAGTTGCACACACAAGTATGTGTTATTGGTAGAAACTAGGACAGGGAGACGGAGAAAAAGTGTATATTACTAATTTTAGCACTGCCTTGGCTATCCAGAATCCTGTGAGGCTAAAGTGATGATGACAGCTTGTCCCTACAAATGCCACATGTAGCTGGAGTGAGCTTTGCACTTGTGAAACTGTTATGTTGACATGGTGAATGTTTGTGTACACAACTCCCTCTAGTGGCCAGAATGAGTCCGCAGCCGTGTAACAAACGACAGCCTCCATACCTATAAATACTTTGGCCACTGATCTTTGTTAAATTTAGATTAATATGTGGCAACAAGTTTAGCAACATACCCTATGTGGCAAACTAATGTAATTCAGGGAGAATTTATCATGAAGTCAATTTTGCTTTGCCATTAGTTCCAACAAATTAAGCAAACATTGGCATTTGAAAAGTTTGGTGCATCTTTAACCAGTGGTAGTGGTAGTTTAACGATTACTAACTTTTGTATTTGTTGGAATACTAAAATAATTTTTGCGACATTTTTATGTCACACATATGCTTTTGCCACATTTTTTTCAAACTATAGCTTTTTATTTTTTCAATATGGAAACTGACACAAAAAAAAATTAAAATGGGTTCCCTATTTTCTGTTAGTTGTTTGGCTATATAATATGTATAGTTTTGCAAGAGTGGGGCAACTGTGAACAGTTTCACTTGGTGTAGGAGTTTTTGATTTGTATACATTTTTCATTATTTTTTAAATATAAATTAAAAATATTTTTGACACATAATATGTCCTCAAAGAGGTCATTAAAAGATCTCTAGGAGATACTGACACGTTTTAAAAATTTGATTTTGCACTATTCTATCCATAGGAGTCCGAGTTACACGGGGAAACAGCATTGCATCCAGGCAGAGTGGATCTGGTTCTGCTAAGGCCTGCAGCTCTGCTCTGGCACAAACACACCCAGCGATCACGTGATCACCAGTCCCAGTGGCTGACTGATTCACGCAAGGTCCATAATAAAATATATAAATATAATTTAAAATGCCCCTATACAATGCCCCCATATAAAATACCGCTTCTTTGTGGCCTTAGTAGAGGCCCCCATAGTGCCACCCAATATTGTGCCAGTAAAAAGTGCCCCCATAGTGCCACCCAATAATGTGCCAGTACCAAGTGCCCCCATAGATTCCCCCATAGTGCCCCACAATGTACCAGTAAAAAGTGCCCCACAGTGCCCCCCAATAATGTGCCAGTACCAAGTGCCCCCATAGATGCCCCCACAGTGCCCCACAATAATATACCAATAAAAAGTGCCCCCATAGATGCCTCCACAGTGCCCCCAATAATGTGCCAGTACTAAGTGCCCCCATAGATGTCCCCACAGTGTGCCCCAATAATGCGCCAGTACCAAGTGCCCCCATAGATGAACCCACAGTTCCCCCCAATAATGTGCCAGTACCAAGTGCCCCCAGTGCCACCCCCCCCAGTGCTCCTCTCCTGTATTGTACAAAAAAAAACAACCCATATACTTACCTCTATGCCTCTTTCAGCGATGCAATGCAGGCCTCTTCCAGCCTGTGTCCTGCCCTGTACGGCTCAGGCGTTGCTATGACGATGAGAGGCCTAGTGCCTGCAGCCTATCAGTGGAACGGGCTGGGGAGACGCCTCTCCCTCCCCTGCCCCGCAGCACAGGCATCTGTATCCGTCCTGAGGAAGCGCTCATCTCCCTGTCCCCTGCCACCGCCACCGCGCTCCAGCAACCATCCATTCAGGGCCCGGTCCTGGGCCATGGACCGGTGGTTGGGGACCACTGCTTTAGAATGTATGTATAGTAGGAACTACATGGGAGATAGGCAGTTAGCAAGTATATTGACGGATTGCAGTCACAAAGAGGAAGTGCTCTAGTGATGGTAGGAAGACCGAAACAGTGGCGAGGTCTATTCATTGGAATCAGTTGGAGGAGTATGAAAATCCTCCTGAATCTTGGCTTGGTTCATTTTGACAAAAGTGATGTTTTGGACACTAGCGGAGGACAACTTGGTCCGTTTGGGTGTCACCATGCCCCCCGTGGCACTGAAAACCCTCTATGAGATGACACTGGAGGCAGGTCAAGAAAGAAGATAGAGATCATGCTGTACCAGTTCAGGCCACTGTTCCAGTCTGCCTGCCCAGAAATCCATGAGGTCAGGGAACAGGGTATGCAACTAAAACTGGCCATAGTTTAGGTAGGCCTGAACCTGGGCGTTGAAGCGGAAGCTGTAGGCTTGTTGATAGGCCTCAGCCTGGAGTGGCATGTGGAAAAAGGGCTCCATCATTTTGAAGAGACTGAAATGGCTGCTACTGCAGCTTCTACTGCTCTTGCCGTCATGAGCTGCAGGTTCAGAAGAGCATTCTTTGCCACGTAAGAGTGGCTGAAGTGCTTGGACCATCTCCTGGACTTTGCCAGCACCTTGCGCAGGCCAGTGTACTTATTTAGAAAGCACTGTCCCACTAGGTTTATGATGTACGCAGGGAGCATGTGTTATTTTGACCAGGTTCAGGGCAGCCACAATCTTACGCCCTTTGTTGATGACCATGTTGCCCAGTTGGAGTCAGCAGGGTGACAGCCAACAAGATGTTTGCTGCTTGATGTAATAAAGCAACTGCTTGCCAGTGTGGCTGCTTTCTCTGAGGACAATCAGCTCCAACACAGCGTGGCAATGCTTGACCTGACACATGTGACGGAAAAGAGGGATTGTGCAAGGGACCCTGTGCGTAGCTGCAGTTGGAGACAGGAACCTGTCCATGGAGGAGTAGGCAGATAAATGCCTGGTGTGGGAGCCAGGCCGACACAATCGTGGGAGGGGTCAAAAGGACCTGGCCTTGTTGCCAGGATGCTGTCTCATTGCTGCCAGAAAATACATTGACCCAGTGGGCTGTGAAAGATATGTACTGTCCTTGCCTGTAAGAGCTGTTTCAGGTGTCCATTGTGGCGTGAACATTGCCGTACAGCAAGAATTGAAGGGTGCGGCCCACATTGTCTGAAATGTATGAGTACAAGGCAAAGATGGTTTTTTGGGAGAAATAATGCCAGATAGTAATCTTCCAGGGAGGCTGAGCACACGCTGTTAGTGCCCTAAAGGCAGCAGACTTGACAAATGGTACAGCAGTAACTGCACCATCAGCAACTTGGCCAGGTGGGAATTAAGCTTACTCCCTATCAGATTGCTGGGAGTTGTTTCCTGGCCACACATTCTATTATTGATGGCTGACGATGGAGTGGAGAAGGATTCTGAGTGGGAGAAGTGGAAAGGGATGATTACGATGTGAAAGACACCATACTGCCCCCGCAAGAGGAACGAACGGGGAGAAGGCGGGATCTCCTGCTGCAGTGGTTGGCTGCCACCTCTGTTTGCCCAAGGGATGGGGTGATGCCACTTCATGTTGTTCAATAGAGGTGTGGTGCCTACGTTTGTGTTTGCCTGCCCACGTCTTATTTTGCTCATGCACAACTTGCACAAGGCAATGCTTTTGTATTCCGGCAGCATGTAGAAAAAATGCCATATGGGAGATACTCGCACAGCAAAGGTAGAGGCAGCCAAGCTGGGTTTAGCTCTGGCACGTTTTGGGCCTAATTCACCCACAGCATCTGCAGCATCACCAGATCTCGAATCGGACATGGCCCTGACTGTTCTTTGGGAGGTATGTGGCCTCTGTTTTTTATTGCTACAGTCATCACCCTCCTCCTCTGATGTTGCACTCTGATCTGGCTCCCAGATCCTGTCCTGCTCACAATTGTAATCCTCACCCTCCCTTTTGCTTCAGACTGTGGGATATCATGGTGGGTTCTTTGGTCCCCCTCCCCTACTCTGACCCGACTGCCACTGCCACCAATGCCAATACTGGACTCCTCTGAAAGCCTTTTTTGGGGCTGCAAGGAAGAGGAGCAGGAGGAACACTTTGACACCTGGCTCCATGGCATGGTGTTGGACTCTGAAGTCACCTCCTTGTCATCCTTCTGCGACTAAGAGCCATCCAATCTACAATCTCATCCTCTTTCTCCTCAAATATAATGTTGCGCCTTTCCAAAGCCAGAGGGGCAACTGTGGCTTACTACTACTACTTCTGGCTGGACAGTTGGTGCTGCTAGTACCCACATTCTGGATCTGGGTCTTTCGCTTGGAACCCTTCAATAGTAATGTTGTGCACTACTCTGTGTATTGGTGTACTAAACATGTATATATTCTGCTTAATTAAATTGAGCCCCCCTCCCACACACAAAATAATCAATAAATAAATTTCAAACATGTGGAAAATACTTAAACGGACAATTGAGGCTTGACACTCAATTTCAACTTTATACACACAGGTAGATTACTGCCACACCTTAGGAATTGGTGCAGTAATCACCTATATATATATGCTGCTTAATTAAATTGAACCCCAAACTCATAAAATTTCAGTTGCAACTGTGTGGAAACTCAGTATACGTAAATGGACGATTGAGGCTTGATGCTCAATTTCACCTTATTACACACAACTAGATTGCTACCACACCTTGGGTATTGCTGCAGTAATCATATACAGTACAGACCAAAAGTTTGGACACACCGTCTCATTCAAAGAGTTTTCTGTATTTTCATGACTATGAAAATTGTAGATTCACACTGAAGGCATCAAAACTATGAATTAACACATGTGGAATTATATACGTAACAAAAAAGTGTGAAACAACTGAAAATATGTCTTATATTCTAGGTTCTTCAAAGTAGCCACCTTTTGCTTTGATTACTGCTTTGCACACTCTTGGCATTCGCTTGATGAGCTTCAAGAGGTACTCACCTAAAATGGTTTTCACTTCACAGGTGTGCCCTGTCAGGTTTAATAAGTGGGATTTCTTGCCTTATAAATGGGGTTGGGACCATGAGTTGTGTTGGGCAGAAGTCAGGTGGATACACAGCTGATAGTCCTACTGAATAGACTGTTAGAATTTGTATTATGGCAAGAAAAAAGCAGCTAAGTAAAGAAAAATGAGTGGCCATCATTACTTTAAGAAATGAAGGTCAGTCAGTCCAAAAAATTGGGAAAACTTTGAAAGTGTCCCCAAGTGCAGTCGCAAAAACCATCAAGCGCTACAAAGAAACTGGCTCACATGAGGACCACCCCAGGAAAGGAAGACCAAGAGTCACCTCTGCTGCGGAGGATAAGTTCATCCGAGTCACCAGCCTCAGAAATCGCAGGTTAACAGCAGCTCAGATTAGAGTCCAGGTCAATGCCACACAGAGTTCTAGCAGCAGACACATCTCTACAACAACTGTTAAGAGGAGACTGTGTGCAGCAGGCCTTCATGGTAAAATAGCTGCTAGGAAACCACTGCTAAGGACAGGCAACAAGCAGAAGAGACTTCTTTGGGCTAAAGAACACAAGGAATGGACATTAGACCAGTGGAAATCTGTGCTTTGGTCTGATGAGTCCAAATTTGAGATCTTTGGTTCCAACCACCGTGTCTTTGTGTGACGCAAAAAAGGTGAACGGATGGACTCTACATGCCTGGTTCCCACCGTGAAGCATGGAGGAGGAGGAGGTGTGATGGTGTGGGGGTGCTTTGCTGGTGACACTGTTGGGGATTTATTCAAAATTGAAGGCATACTGAACCAGCATGGCTACCACAGCATCTTGCAGCAGCATGCTATTCCATCCGGTTTGCGTTTAGTTGGACCATCATTTATTTATCAACAGGACAATGACCCCAAACACACCTCCAGGCTGTGTAAGGGCTATTTGACCAAGAAGGAGAGTGATAGGGTGCTATGCCAGATGACCTGGCCTCCACAGTCACCAGACCTGAACCCAATCGAGATGGTTTGGGGTGAGCTGGACCGCAGAGTGAAGGCAAACTGTGTTAATTCATAGTTTTGATGCCTTCAGTGTGAATCTACAATTTTCATAGTCATGAAAATACAGAAAACTCTTTGAATGAGAAGGTGTGTCCACAACAGCGTGGAAACTGAAAATACATAAGTGGACAATTGAAGCTTGAGCTTGACGCTCAATTTCACCTTAATAGACAAAGGTAGATTGGTGCCACACCTTGTGTATTGCTACAGTAATCACATTTATGCTGCTTATTGAAATGGAACCCCCCCAAAAAAAATTAAATTGGAACAATGTGGAAACTGAATATACATAAACCGATGACTGAGGCTTGACGCTCAATTTCACCTTAATACACACAGGTAGATTGCTGACACACCTTGGGTATTGCTGCAGTAATCACGTATATATGCTGCTTAATTAAATTGAACCTCACAAGAAAAAGGTATTTGCTTGCAGGTAGCTGCAGCACTGCAGTACTTGCACTTCTGATAGCAGGCACAGACAGCCACAGCTCTTATCTTCTCTTTCTTTGTCTGCCTGTCAGCTGCCCTGTTTGTCTGCTCTGCTTGTCCCAATTCTACAAAACACATACAATTCAAATCCTAGCCTTTCCCTTCACTCTCCTTGGCAATAAACTTGATTGATTTCTGACTGTCTCTAACAGAGGTGTAGCTAGGCATTCCAGCACCTGGGACAAGGGTTCAACATTGATTTTCCCTTCCCTTTCTTCTGGAACATCTAGGGTTAACAAAGTTTGTAAAATCAGTTGTGAATAATTTTAGGGGTGTAGTTTCTAGAATGAGGTCATTTATGGGTGGTTTCTTTTATGTAAGTCCCTCAAAGTCAATTCATAACTACATTAGTTCTGACAAAAAAGTTTTGTTGTAAAATTCTAAGCCTTCTAACTTCCTAAAAAAATAAAATGACATTTACAAAATTATTCCAACATAAAGTTCATGATTCCAACATAAATTAGCTATTAGTTAACTATTGTATATTATTAAAGGTGTTACTATCTGTCTTAAAAGCAAAGAAATACAAAATTAGAAAATTGAGATATTTTCCAAATTTTCGGTACATTTAGAATTCCTGTATAAATAAAGGTAAAATAATATTTAGCCCTTTGGAGTCTTTGGAGTCCATTCTGCTGTTCAGGAAATCAGACACTCCACATACTAGATGCACATTGGTGACTCACTCTGGGAGGAGAGCAATGTGGTCACGCTCATAGACTATGGTTTCTGCCCCTGTACTACCAGGACTATATTTATAAGCAATAACATGTTTTTACACCCCCACAGTGGTGTATGTGGTAAATGACCAAAGAGATATCATGTAGGTGAATGACCAGTAAAATGTCCAAAATTAAAATAAGTGATCTTTATAGAAGTTATTCTACTAAATGTATTTCTATGAAGTGAATAGGGCATTTTCAGTGAAGTATCATTGCAATATACATGTAATAAAATATTATTATTTTTAGGTACATTTTCTTTTCCGGTAGTCTGATAGTGCCTTCTGCTATTTTTGCTGTAACCAAAATTCTGTTCCAAGTTCTCCTACATTCAGTGGTAGACTACCATGCTCAGTAGCTTTGCTACTTATAGTGAATTGCCCAAACATCTTTCAACCATTCATTCCTACTTATAAAGTACCGTATTTTTTACTCTATAAGATGCACCAACCCATTAGACGCACCTAGGTTTTAGAGGAGGACAATAAGAAAAAAATATTTTTCTTTAAACCTCAGGTCAGACCACCAATCAGACCCCCAATGTTAATAAGACCCCAATAAGACCTCAGATCAGACCTCCAAACAGACCGCAGTTCAGACCCCAATGTGAATGACCCTAAATCAGACCTCAGATAAGAGCCCCAAAATAAACTCAGACCTCAGATCAGCCCCCATGCCTCTTATCAGCAATGCACCCTTTGGAGATGCAGGTGCTTGAGTACTCGGAGTGCTGCTATATGTATACAGAAGAAATGTAGAGTTGCCTACAGGAGGTTTATTCTTTAGACATATGATGCTACACGTTTCAACCTCTTGCCGTGTGTTTCATCAGACATAACATACATCATTGGGATATCAGGATACTCCTCTGTGTCAATGCCTGCTGTCAGCTTTGGGGCTTGCAGCCGTAGTCACCTTCAGAGTTAGGGACCTTTTACAGTGATCAGGAATTAGGAAGTTAATTCCCAATTATTGTCAATTTGTTTGCTGCATTTAAATAATACGTTCATTTCATTATTTCTCATACAGTTCCATTGTTTGCTGGCAGAACATTCCTGTTAACTCAGGTCAGACCTCAGATAAGAGCCCCAAAATTAATTCGGACCTCGGATCAGCCCCCATGCCTCTTATCAGCCCCCATGCCTCATATCACATAAAATAAAAAAAAACACTTACCTCTCCTGCTCTGGACATTGCCGCTCCTCAACACAGCCGAGGACCAGGAAGCAGTGAGTACAGAGCCTTCACCGCTTCCTGGTCCTTTGGTACTAATGAGCGCTTCCATAATGGAAGCGCTCATTAGTATTCACTCCATAAGATGCTGGGACATTTTTCCCCTCTCTTGTGGGGTGAAAAATACGGTAATTAATATGTATATATATAGCTATAAATCTCTCTGTACACACTGAAAAAGGAAATTGTGGGGAGGGGAAAGCATTGCATACCATAGCGCTATTTATTATTGGAATTGGGGGCGACAGACTATCCTCTATGCAAGGGAGGACAACAGAAGAACAGAGCTTCAGCAACTGAGTCAAGGTTAGCAATGCACCCAGCTGCTGTCTATCCATAGTAACTGAAGAGACCACAGCTGCAGGGGGGTGCAGATAAACTAAAAAGACACAAATTACACTGAAAAACAGCAAATTGTGCATTATTATATTTAAAATAATGGTGTGCGTTACTCCAGATATTATTTTGACTCATTATATTATTTTGACTCATTTGAAACACAGCAGATAATACTTAAATATAACAATGATTCTCTAGAAATACTTTTAAAGCAATCGGGAAGATGTACTAAGCAAAATGCAGTAGAATTTTAACATACATACTTTGCCCCGCATTTATTATGTGTTTTAGACACTTTTTGTGCCTCACCCGAAAGGGAGGCGCTGCTTAGTGATGAGGCCCGTGGCTTAACTGAAAGGAGTCTACTGTACCTTAAGATATACCATTTTCCAAAAATTTTTAACAAAATGGTGGCACAAAATAAGTCAGCCTATAAGTGATGACACTGTAGTTAGACGAATATACCTAAAGATGTATCAAATGTACCATCCAGTATAAACCATGTGATAAATTTGGCATAGCTTAAGACCTTACAATGTTTAAATATTACACAGAATTAGTAAATATGCCCCACTATGTAAGTTGTAACAAAGAATTATACAACTTAAACTTATTGACAAAAAATATAATGCACCAGATAGAAATATCTGCTGCAATTTATATCTCAGGCAGATTGGTAAATGATAATAAGTGTGGGCTGATTAGACACTAATGGTGTAAAGTAGAACTGGCTTAGTTGCCCATAGAAACCAATCAGATTCCACCTTTCATTTTTGACAGCTCTTTTGGAAAATGAAAGGTGAAATCTGATTGATTGCTATGGGCAACTAAGCCAGTTCTACTTTTCACCAGTCTGATAAATCTCCCCCTAGGTCTTGCCACAAGAAGTTGTAAAAGATCTTCCTCAAGTGCCCTATAAACAGAGGCTACTTTTGGATTTTCTTTGGGTGAGAGATTGTTGACCACTAGACTTGTCTCTATGACACTTGAGCACACTTTGCCCAGTTGTCAAACTTTGTGAGTATAATTGGACTAAGAGAAGCAGGATGGCCCTTTCGACGAAATTGCCCACCGTCTAGGTGAGTGCTTCAATCCTGCCTTAGGCTACTTTCACACCAGCAATTTTGCTGGATCCATCATGGATCAGCAAAAATGGTTCAGTCATGATAATACAACCGTCTGCATGCGTTATGAACAGATCCGATTGTATTAGCTTTTAAATAGCCAAGACGTTTTATATTGTGTCTGAGAAAACGGATCCGTTCCCACTGACTTACATTGTGAGTCATGACTCCGTTTGGATCAGTTTGGTCATGTGGACACCAAAACGCAGCAAGCAGCATTTTAGTTTCCACCTCCAAAGCAGAATGCTGACTAAAATGAAGCAAAACTGATGTATTCTGAACGGATCCTTTTCTATTCAGAATGTATTAGGACAAAACTAATCAGTCTTGAAAGCGTTTTTGCAGATCCATGACGGATCCTGCAAAAACGCTGGTGTGAAAGTAGCCTTGTTGTGGTATATGGACCTGATGTAATGTATTCTATTGTCTGCAAATCCTGAGTTTCCCATGTCTCCAGGATAATGTGAATGTAGTGTCCTGATTAATGTGACAAGACAAGAGCAACAGAGGTTTGTCAACTACACCCGAGATGCCCTACAGGGTTGGGCCAATCAGCTGGGGCCTGCCTCTATTATGGCTTTTCAGAACAGAATGGCCCTTGACCTAATATTGGCAGAAAAGGGGGGAGTCTGCAAAATGATCAGGGATGTCTGTTGCACTTATATCCCCGACAACACAGGACCCAAAGGGAAGGTGACCTTGGCCATAAAAAAGTTAGACAATCTCTCCCAAGAACTTAAAAGAAATTCAGGGATTACTGATCCATGGGACCAATATTTCTCCTGGATGAATGGATGGCAGAAATGGTTGGCTCAGGTAGGGATGGTCTTAGGAGTTGTGTTGTTGATATCTATAATAATAATACTGTGTGTTATTCCTTGCATCAAAAAAACATTATCAAAGACCGTGGATTCCGCAACAGAAGGCTTGTACCCGGTCATCCCTCAAGACACATGTGTTGACACCAACTCGGAAGAGGAGGACATGCCTATCCGGAGAATAACGCCTCCCCCATCTTGCAAAACCGTGTTATTAGAGTAGGGACAGTGGTGGTCCTGATCCAGTTAAGTCTAGCTGCACAGGGTGATGTCCTATTTAGGGGTCATTGGTCTCAAACTGATGAAGAAATCCAACTCCCTTTCACCCTGGTAAGGTCACCTACAGGTAGGGTCAGACATGGAAAACATCAGTATTTAGGGAGGACTGTTGAGGTATATGGACCTGATGTAATGTATTCTATTGTCTGCAAATCCTAAGTTTCCCACGTCTCCAGGATAATGTGAATGTAGTGTCCTGATTAATGTGACAAGACAAGAGCAATGTACCTTTTTATACTTTCATACTTTTATACTTTGTAACCTTTTATAAAGCTTGCGTATTATATATATATATATATATATATATATATATATATATATATATTTGGCTGATGCAACAAGTCCACGATGGCGCCTGTACTCTTATCAGCACCTAGCCATATCACACTTTCAGGGTAGTGACGCAGGATGGTGTGAGACTTCTCTCCAATCAAGAACCTATACGAGTACAAGAATGATATATATATTGTTTGCTATTTGCATGCTTACGCCCCTTTCCTGTAATAAATAAGTACGTGTGTTAATAAAAGAGGAAGTTCAGAGGCTACACAGACGGGCAGAAAGAGAGAGCACGAGCTGAGAACTTGATACTGAACACTGAGTCTGTCTCTCGTTCTTTATTCCTGTGCACACGTGTTCTGGACAATTTGGAGTAACTGACTGAACCCCAAGAGGGCTACTTGAGCACCCCTTAACAGCCTTAGCTGTGGAGCAACACCCTGACCAGACTACTGGAGCTATTGCATTTGACAGTCAGTCTTCCCTAGCTGTGATATGAGAAACACTAACAGCTCATTGATATGTGCAGGACATCCTGTGGTCACATATGTTGCCTCTCTTGGCAGGTCTTTGAACTGGCAGCAGGATAATGCCCCCACACACACAGAAAGTGTTTCTCAGGAATGTCTCCTGCCACAATTGCCACATTTGCTTGGCCTGCCTGGTTGTCTGATTTATGGGATCAGCATGGGGGATGGCAGCTTCAGCAACCTATGAGTGTGCAGGATCTACAGGTCTAGCTGCAACATCTGTGGGAAAATGTACCACAGGATACTGTACAAAATCTATATGCCTCCATACCCAACCATATCTCATGTTGTATCCAGGCTAGAGGTGACCCAACAGGGTACTAGAGCCTCCTTTTTAATTGTACTTTTTATTGCCATAATAAACTTTTGTCCTTTAAGTCTAATATTGTAATCACTTGCATACTGTATGTCATGATTACATTCACATATATAAAGTTTAATTTGATTTCAACAACTATTAGCATTATTTTTTTTTCAATGAGTGTATTTAAGGAGGAAGGATAAATAAGCGCTATCATTCTAGAATTAATAAATGTTATAATTATTAATATATTTTACGCATGTCGGAACTAAATGAAGGGAGTGCAATAAGAGAAATCTGGAAATAATAATGTACAGCTGAGTCTGTTGAAATATGTAAGGTATTAGAAAAGTTTCTTAATGACTTTCTATGTTCATGAATCTTTGCTTTGTGCAATATGTATTTTACTTCCAGCAAAGGTTCATCTTTTATTAACTTCTGTTTAACCCGTTGGATACCAGAGAGTTGTTCATTTTTGCTTTTTAGCTTTTCTCTCCTGTTTTCCTGGGACCATAACATTTTTATTTTTCTGTTCACATAGCCTTGTGAGGGCTTGTTTTTTGCAGGATAAGTTGTACTTTAATATGGCATGCAATGTAGTGGGAAGTGGGAAAAAAAATCCAAATGAAGTGGAATCGGAAAAAATATGCAATTATGTCACAGTTTTATGGGTTTTGTCCATACGGCGTTCTCTATGAAAAACTGACATGCAACCTTCATTCTCTGGGTCAGTACAATTAAAACAATGCCACATATGTGTAGGGTTTAATATGTGTAGGGTTTAATAATAAAAACATTTTTTGCAGGACGATCTGTAGTTTTTATTGATACCATTTTGGAGTGTATGTGACTTTTTGATCACATTTTATTCCATTTTTTTGGGTAAGAGAAGTGATGAAAAAAATGCTGAATTTTGATTACTTTTTTCCGTTACATCATTCGCCGCATGGGATAAATATTTTTTATTTTAATAGTACTGGCATTTTGGGACATGGCGATGCACATGATGTTTATATTTTTTATTGTCTATGCATTTTCTTTATTCTGGGGAAAGGGGGTGACTTACATTTTTATATTTTTTTTAAATGTTTTATATTTTTTAACATTTTACAGCCCCTCTAGGAGGCTACAAAATACAGTACTCAGATTTATGACAACCACTGGCATAGCTATAGGGGTTGCAGAGGTCACAGTTGCGACCGGCCCCTAAGCCAGGGGGGCCCACAGGGCAGTGCATCTTATAAAGCGAACACTAGTGAGCGCTTCCATATTGGAAGCGCTCACTAGCCTGCATGAGGAGGGGGAGAGAAGCACTGCCAGCACTCACCCCTCCTCTTTGGTCTCCTCCAGGCTGCGCTGAGGGCTGTGCCTGTGCCTTTCCTTCTGCACAGGATGCCTGTACTCCAGAGCCACCAGCAATTCAGCAGTGAGCTGAGGACGGGCTACACGTTGTTTTACAGCAGAAACATGTAGGACCTTTCGTGATTTCACAGTCACCTGATCAAGGTCCTTCAGGAGGAGGACTGAACTCGGCATGGAGAGGTTAAGTGTCATCTATGTGTGTGTGCATGCATGTGTGTATGTGTATAGGTGTCATCTGTACAGTGTGTGATGTGTCTATAGGGGTAATCTATACTGTGTGTATGTGTATAGGGGTCATCTCTATATGTGATGTGTGTATAGGGGTCATCTCTATGTGTGTGATGTGTGTATAGGGGTCATGTATACAGTGTGTGATGTGTGTATAGGGGTCATCTATACAGTGTGTGATGTGTCTATAGGGTGTCATCTATATAGTGCGGTGTGTATAGGGGTCAACTCTATGTGTGTATAGGGGTCATCTATACAGTGTGTGATGTGTCTATAGGGGTCATCTATATAGTGTGATGTGTATAGGGGTCATCTCTATGTGTGTGATGTGTGTATAGGGGTCATCTATATAGTGCGGTGTGTGTTTAGAGTGTTCTCTGTATAGTGCACTGTGTGACAGTATATGGGTGTCATCTATATAGTGTGGTGTGTTTGTACAGGGGTCATCTATATGGTGTGGTGTGTGTATAGAGTGTTCTCTATATAGTGCACTGTGTGTCAGTATATAGGGTGTCATCTATATAGTGCGGTGTGTGTATAGGGTGTCATCTATATAGTGCGGTGTGTGTGTATATAGGGTGTCATCTATGTAGTGTGGTGTGTTTAGGGTGTTATCTATATAGTGATGGGTGCAATTATTTTTTATGGCACTCTGTGCCAATAATTATTGAAGGGGGCACTATCTGCATGGTACTAGTATTTTCAGGGGGTCTGTTACAGCAGTATAGTATTGGGGAGCACAGTGGGCACAGTATTGAGTGTGGTAGAATGAGGTGTTGAGAAGATGTGAGGAGGAGAAAAGTAGGAAACTAAGATGTCTGCATAGACAAGACACAGCTGAAAGAAATCATCATGGCGGTCTGGTCTGAATATAGAAGATGAGGAAAGAGAACATCTACATCAGAGGAGACATCACTGGATGTAAGAGGTACATATGTGTATGTTCTGTAGCGGTGTATGTAATGTTTTCCACCTATGTTTTTAAAGGGGTTAACCCCTATAACGACTCCCCCCCCCAATGCCCTTGCCCCTCCTATAGATCATACTTACGCCATTTCCCGGCACCCGCTGTAATAGCAGGCTGCGACGGGGATGAGCTTGCCCATGATGCTAGGGAGGCTCTCCCTCCCCCCTTCCCCCCAACGTCACCGGATGTTTTGATCCATGTGATGGTGAGATGCAGTGGCGGCCATGCGGGGATCAGGAGCAATGCGGGTGCTGGGGAGTGGGGTAAGTATAATCCATTTGAGGGGCCTGGGCATTGGGGTTCATGTTTTAGATGTTTGATAACCCCTTTAACAGTAGGGTTTGAAGGAAGGGGTTAGGTTGAGAATTTGGTATGGGGTGGGGGGAGGCGCCATTTCCATTTTTGCCTCAGGCAGCAGAAAGGCTAGGTGCACCCCTGTCCCTGGCTACAAAGCGCTGAGGGAAGGAGAGGGGGGCCCAAGCTGAACTTTTGCACCAGGGCCCATGAGCATTTAGCTACGCCCCTGATTACAACATATACTGTATCCTTGACATATATAATATATAAGCTGATTTGGCAGATATCCTATGTTGGCCAGCATAGGAACTGCAGCTCGAATATGCCAGGTCTCTTCAGAAAGACTCAACATATTAGAATTAATGAACGGCATCCCCAATCGCCAAAAGAGGGTGCGGTGTTAACCCATAAGTGCGCTCTTCGGTGTTTTTCACTATTTAGATGTCATGGTCGCGCTTGACCACAGCATTTAAAGGCTTAAATGACGGCAATCGGCATTATCGCCGGTCGGAGATATTAGCCATGTGCCTCTTCTGTTTGATACAGCAGAGACCCGCCAGCCATCGCGCCCACTGCACACATGCTGAGTGTCATATTTAAAGACCCTCCCATAGTCATACATGTACGATGCTGGGAGCCCATGGGTTAGTGTATTAAAAGGGGTTGTCTACAATTAGAAAAAAATGATTTGCTTTTTTCTGCCACAGCGCCATGCATATCCATGTATTATTTCTAGTATTGCAGTTCAGGCCTATTTATTTGAATTAGAATGAGCTGCAGTAACACACACAGCCCACAAACAAGTTTGTCACTGTTTCTGGAAGACAACCCCCTTAGAAGAATGCCTATAGCACTTCTCTAATGTAAAACAACAATCCTAACAGCTTTCTTTATGAGTGAGAGTGATCTGAGAAAAATAGCAGACATGAGCAGAAAGATGTCTACCATCATCAGCAGAAATGGTACTTGCATAGTGTGAATGGAGTAAATGACTATAGTCATGTGCTGATTCCACCACAACGACCCATCTCTTCTATCCAGGGACAAACATACTATATGTGCAGTGTATGCAGTCTATACGCCAATAGCAAATAGTTAACCCTTCAGATGCCATGGTCAAATGTGACCATGGCATCTGAAGATTGAAAGCAATGGCATTAATGTAAAGTACAAATCGCTCTGAAAAAAAAAAATGAGCTCTGACAAATTATTTTTTTTCCAGTTCCACAGTTTTTATTATTTTTTTCACAAGAAAAATTATATGAATGTGGTATCGTTGTATTCATACTAATATGGAGAATGAAGGGAACAGGTCAGTTCTATTTCTTAGGAAACGGCACAAAAACAAATAAAAAAAACTCTGGCAGAATTGTGCTTGTTTGTTTTTTTCGAATTCCACCCCATTTGGATTTTTTGGGGAATCCAGCTTCCCACTACACTGTATGAAACAGTAAATGGTGCCATTAAAAAGTACAACTTGTTCCTCAAAAAACAAGCCCTCATTTGGTTATGTGAATGGAAAAATAAAAAAAATATGACTCTGGGAAGGATGCAAGTAGAAAACAAAAAAATGGAAAATGGCCCAGTCATGAAGGGTTTAACAGTGATGTGGGGTAAAAGGTTATAAAGGGTATAGATGCTTTGGGTTCATCTGCATGACAGTCTCACCTCAGAGGCTGTTACATGTCTGTACCCTTACTGGGTTTGCAAACAGCTACTCATTTTAAAGAGTGCAACACTTGGAGCCACACTGATATTAGGCACAAATTAAATCCATTAATCTGCCCATTGTGGACTGCATCTTGCATGATGACATATCTGTTCTAACCAGATTCATTCCATGGATTTTCTAATAAGAGCACATACCATATAATTTCTAGACTATCTGTATGGTGTGAGGAAAGGAAACCGTTAACTGATAAGACCAGTCATATAATCCAAACTGAGTAATATTCAGCTAGCAATTAAAGAGGTATTTCGGTAACGTAACTTAATTTTTGATAAACTGCATTAAGGCTGCAAGCTGTGACCCAACCAGAATCCATACCTATACATATAACCAGAGCTTCATTTTACCTTGCAATAGACATTATATTAGGTAATGATTGATGATGAATTAGTCTAAAACATAAGTTATATTTATGGTAACCGGAATACCCCTTTAATGAAGGCAGTAGACAGAGAGAAAGCCTATAAAAATTCTTACTTGGAGTGCTGCTATATGTATACAGAAGAAATGTAGAGTTGCCTACAGGAGGTTTATTCCTTAGACATATGATGCTACACGTTTCAACCTCCTGCCGTGTGCTTCATCAGACATAAAATACATCATTTGGATATCAGGATACTCCTCTGGGTCGATGCCTGCTGTCAGCTTTGGGGCTTGCAGCTGTAGTCACCTTCAGAGTTAGGGCCCTTTAGTTAGTTACCAATTATTGTCAATTCGTTTGCTGCATTTAAATAATACGTTAATTTCATTATTTCTCATACAGTTCCATTGATTGCTGGCAGAACAATCCTGTTAACTCGGGTGAATGTGATGCCAACAAATGAGGATTTTAGGTGCTACATGAAAGTTTGGATTTTGCAAATGCACACCTCAAATAGATGAGCATTGCTTTTACTGTCTGTGATCTGTGTAACACCATCAGTCCTGACGGTATTATCTTAGGTCTGTCTCATATTTGTGGTAAACAGATCCGGCAGACTGTTCCAGCCAGGAACAGCCTGCCAGATCCATGAAACTGGGCACAACCGTGTGCTGCCAAGATACTGTCCGGCCCCATTCACTATAATGGGGAATGGCGGAGCTTCGGCTGCTATCCGGCAAATTGGCCGAGAAGCAGGCAGATGAAAACTGCTAACAGCAGGTCTCTGCTGTATCAAGCAGAAGACGCATCTTATTTTTCTTGTTTTTTCATAAAGATGGTCAAAATGTGCTTATAATAACAATAATAAGAACAAGGTGGGGATATAAAACCTATTACATTAATATTTTTACTGATATCAGGCAGGTGTATGCATAATAACAAGGTCACTTCTAGCATGCCCGCACAAGTACTCCTGTGGTGGCGCAACTTCAAAATCTGCGCATTGTAAAAAGTAGATGACCATGTATTGTATGGAATAGTGGTATTATTATGGGGTTAATTTAGTTAAAAAATGCTGTTGTCTTAGCAAAGTGTAATGGGTTTCTCTGGCTCTGTCTAGTGCTCCGTTATCAATATGATGACTAGGCAGCACAGAATAGCAGTCATTGGAGGCTGTGGTTTGCTTCCACTTCCCTAAGTCATCTCTAAATCAAAGTACTCTAATTCCTTTGCTAATGCAGTTGCAGCTGTCATGATCTAAGTGCATTGTACTTCTAAAACACATTGTCCAGTTATCAAATCCAATGTGAACCAGGTGCATGATAAGGACAACTTTCTTCTGCGCCCTGTGGATAGGACCTGATGGTAAACTAGCTTCTTCCTATGACATCTTTCCTCCTTCTATGTGACCCTTGTACAGGAACAGCTGTAGTGCAGGTGCAAACGACCTGTTCACTCCTGAAATGCTCCACATCTCCACTGCTGTCCAGATGTTCTATATGTTACGCTTCTTCCAGCATGTTCAACATCTGGAAGTTACTAGGGACAATAGCCATACAATTCACCGAAATAGCAATATTGTACTTTGAATGCAAGATCTTCAGACCTGAACATTTTCTTACCCTCTGTTGTGCAATAAGGTGGTTCTGGGTATGCCTGGGGTCCATCTACAGAAACATATGCAGAATACCAGACTTACCAGTGATATGTCTCACAGCTGTGGTGGGTTGGCAGCAATATTTAATATTTCAGCTTTAGGAACAATGTTAAGAGAGGCAAACTTTCGTCCAGGAAATAAAATTAGACAGCAGAAAATTTGAAATGAAGTGTGTCATGGACTTGCACAGCACACATAGCAGTAACACATCTATTTTACAGGAAATGATCTTTCCCAATTGGATAAAATAAGTGTTTGTAAAGCTCTTTAATTCTGCCACTTGAGTTTGCCAACTTGCTATTGTACCAAGGAGCAGTTTTCGTTATAGCTATCATTATGGAGTAATTGTAATCTTTATAATGCTTGTTCTCCTACTGTTCAACCTAAAAGAGTTTTGTGGCCCCATCTGCAGCAAACACCCTCAAACATTCAGTTTACAGGACAACCTCTGTCCATATGCCCTATTAGTGCATATGGACCTCATACAGAGGAGTCCCTTGCTTGAGACCCCTCTCTGTGGTGTAGAACTTACAGCTGTTCTGTAACAAATCTGGTGTTGTTACTGGCTGTGGCTTCACCTGAGGATAACAGCTGATTGCCAAGGGTGAGAAGAGCTGGAAATAGGGTTACTGATAGGTGGATCAGCATATCCTCTTTACTTTTCTACTGGTATACTCATTTACCAAGGATCCATTGTGGAGGAGCCATAATACAACTTAGCTAGTGGGACAACTAAGTTAAACATACATTGGGCAGTCTGATCAGGTGGCCCAATCCATGGCCAAGGGTCAAAAGAGTTGTGGCAGAATTGCCATGGATTCCCACAGCAGATTCCATTCATTGCAATAAAAATCAAATCTGTGGCTAAATCCATACCACAGTCCACATGTAACACCATATTTGGATGCAGATTTTGATACTGATTTGTAGGCATGTTCAACTAAATAATATTTACACTGTGTGAACTAAGAAGTTATATATGTGCTATATTATTTATATTCAGACATATTTGTATTGCCTAATTAGATTCTGCAATAAGAGACAAAGTTTTAAAAAAGTGATAAAACCCTATGTATTAATATATGTCTGAATCACATTACTGACTACGAGTGTTGAGCGAGCACCTCTGTGCTCGTATGCTCGGGTGCTCTGGCCGAGCACTAGGGGGTGCTCGAGTGCTCGGCCGAGCACCGGAGCATAATATTAGTCAATGGGACTAAACCAGGCCCCCCCCCGCTCGGAAGAGGGGATGGTGTCTGGTTAATAGAAAAAGGTCAGAATCGCAACTTCTCCTCTTTTACTCCTTTCACTAGTAAAAGTATGCTAATTAACTGAATTTGTAGCACACAATGCGTACGCATTAGTGTACAAATTCATACGCATTAGCATACAAATTTGTACGCATTAGCATACAAATTCGTATGCATTAGCATACAAATTTGTACGCATTAGCAAATCAACATTACTGTGCGGGGAAGAGGCTCAAGCATTGCACTCAAGTACACTCGGTGTTTGGCCGAACACCGAGCAGACCCGAGCTTAGGCATGCTCGGCCAAACAGCGAGTTCGGCCGAGTATGCTCGCTCAACACTACTGACTACCTTAAAATATTGGCGCTTTCAAACTTTCAACTAAATTCCATTAAGAAATTGAATTAGATAGCGTATTCATATTTCTAGGAGAAACTTCACTATTTAAAAGAATATTAAGCCAAGATATGCTATCAATGTGTCAGTATTGGGTCTGTGACATCACCGCAGTGTGGCAGACCGCTGTCTGCAGACTGTAGCTCCATGGGTCCCAGCTCTTGCCTACCTTGCAGAAGGAGCAAGCACCCGCCAGCATACCGCCGCATCTGCCCTCACAGCCAGGTCTCCACTTGTGCTCTATAGTGCACGCGCGTGCACCTGTCCCTTTGTTATTGACGCCTCCTGATTACTGTCTACACCCGGAGGTGGGGTTACTGGTATTTAGGGCAGCTTCACTGACCATAAAGTGCCCAAGCGTGGTTGTCATACCTGTTAACCTCTGCTGAAGCTTCCTGCTGCTCTGATCTGCTGAGTACTGGACTTTGCCAATTAACCCTGACCTTCCCTGCCTGTCTGCCTGCTACCTGTATTACCTGGACTATTGATGCCTGCCTTGCCGGACTACAGTTCTGCTTTGCCTCATCTGTAAGTTCGTCTATACTTGTGACCTTGCACTGCCTGACTACGAGTCTGAACCTGTATTGTGTATTACTCTAAACTTTGTTTTGCCTTTGTTTCAAGTGACTTTTGTTTGCCTTCTGCCAGTAAAGATCATCTGTTCCGTTACTCTGCCTCTGTTGGACTCTGTACACACTCCTGCAGTTAGCTGCTTTCTGGGTGGCTGGTTTAAACACCAGTGTCTTGACTCTGGGAGTCAGCAGTCAGCAATATTGGGCTAATTCCTGGTCCACTATCAGCTGACCCAGAGGATCCACATCCTCTGGTCGTGACACAATGACTGATTGGTGAGGTTATCGAACACTCCATGGCAAGTGAATGGGTCTGTGCTGCAATGCCTGCTGCGTACTATTAATGTGAAAGGATACTAGATTTTACTGCAGTTCTTTCTAGCAATTAATATATTTTACAGAGGTTCGTCCACCATATATCAGCCTAGGTACCCCAGTCCGACACTGGGTTTTGAATAAGTCAGTAACTACCAAATCTTTGTAGCCTATGTTTTAATTTTTTCCTCAAATGTCCCATTACATTCATGATGCTTATTCAGTGGCCTGGCCTACCAGACAAAGCTAGATAGGGTGAAAAATCCCATATAAATTGTTAGGCAGGAAAACAAGGAGCTGTATGCTCAATCAGAGAAAACAGATGAGTTGAGAACTCTTGTTTTGCATCACAGACTGGAAGTGCCGTCCTTGTCTGGTATTGCATCTGTGTCTGGTATTGTAGCTCAGCCCCATTAAAGGTGTCCATACATACAAGATGAATGTGTACATCATCTAACGTGTATGTGGAGGCCACCTGACTTTCTCCCAACAGTAGATTGTGGGGAAAAGACAGGTCAGGCATACTGGATTTCTGCTTAGCAGATCATTTGTTTCCACAGGACATAATCCACTGGCAAAGGTGGCTCTTTGTCTTCTACCCGTTGAAAAAACATACAAGCTCTCCCCATATTGGATGTGCATGTTTATGGTGTAGTTAGGAGAATAGCTGGCAGTCAAAACCTTTCTTAATGGGTTGTTCAGGATCTTTGTTTAAATGTGCACCCTAACCTGCAATGCCTGTAGATAAAATCCATACTCTGTTTCTTGCAGTTTCATTCTGGCTCCTTGGCTCTCTGCCTCGTTTTATTGGTCTTCCAGTCCCCACCCGTCAACTTCCTCATAGAAGTTGTCCCAGGCAGCGTGTCACTGCTGGGTCATATGCTGCATGGGGACATCTGTGCAGAATGTGACAGATGGGGACCAGAAGATCAGTGAAGAGAGCAGGTGTCATGAACTCACCTGGTAGTGATCCAGTGGCAGATGCTGTCACTCCATAGCAATGCTGCCAGCATTGTACCATTGCTGTGGCAGCAAGCCCCACTGACATTGGTGGTGCTCGGCCTATCAGGGAGAAGAGGCGTTGGACCAATCAGACATGGTTCTGGCGTCACATGCTGTCTGCCAGAGGGAGATTTAAACAGGCAGCTGCTGGCAATAGGTGCCTGTGATTGTTTTTTAAGCTTCAACAGTGTGCATTATACTTCTGCTTGGATCTCTGATACTCTGACTTTTGGATTTTCCCTGACTTCGCTTCTGACTGCTGTTTATTGTATGATGTGATATCCTGGCACTGACTCTGGTATTTGACTCTGTGTTTGTATCTTGTCCTGGTTCCAACATATTTTTTTGGTGTATTCTTTATTCATACATCAGTATTTGCTCAGTATTTTCCATCAGTGATTATGAGCCCAAACTAGGTGTTTGAAAATCTTTCCTTTACACTTTATTTCTGTGTAGTCTCCACTCCTGGTTTTGGCTCACAATCACTGATGGAAATCAATGACCAAACATTGCCTTAGAGTCTGGCCTAATTTTGACTTTGCTGCTGGATTTCAACCCAGTCCTGGGTTTGCCTGTCTGTCATTTTGTGTATTATTTTCTCCATTTGTATTTTCCCTAATAGATCACTGGCAGCTAGTCAGGAAGGGACTGCCATCCATTTGTGGGCTATCGCTCCCCCAAATGTGATAATCAGAGATACATCATTGTCAGTAAAAGAGAATTAAAACATCGTTATTGACATGGATGGGGCAAAAATTACAGCACAGAGTGCATTATCAGTCTGGGTTTTATTTCAATGCTCTATAGAAATGCCAAACAGACACTGTGTAAATGTGTACTAAGCAGTGCTCCAGATGGCAACCAAAATGGTCGCCAATGCGACTTAGAATTGCAAAATGGCGACAAAACTTTGTAGTCTTGTCGCCATTTGCGCCTAGACCCTCCACTGCTCTGCCTCTTTAAGAAAAAAAGCCTTTCATCCAGCAGACGCAATCTGCCCTTGGGTTCCTGCATCTTGGGCTCCCGTCTCCTGCTATGGGGGCGTGGTGAAGGGGGCGCGGCTGTGGGTGGAAGGCCCACCCCCTAATTATACTAAATAAAGCCTTCCCGAGTCCCTGCCTTGTGCTTGGGCCCTGTCTTCAGGTTCCCCACTTCCCGTGTGCGCTGGTGGGAAGGCGTGCACGCCCTTTCATCCTCCCTCTCCCTCCCTTAGTGCCCTGCCCGCCGTCACAGTCCTCACTCAGCCTAGAGAGTCCTGTCTGCAGAGCTGGTCCACAATACGCTAAGAATACTCACCTTTCCAGTAGGGGGCCTCCGGACACTTCACAGCACGTCCTTGGTCCCGCGCTGCACTGACCTCCTGACGTACGCAAGCCGTGACCTGACGCGCTGTGTGATGTCAGACCCAGAGCAGCGCAGAATGATGGAGTGTCGGCTGTGCCCCTGCTGGAAACGTAAGTTGCTGACAAGGGGGTGACTGATGCAGGGCGCTCTACTTCTGTTTCCTAAGCCCCGTTTCCCTTTCTAATTCTTTTTACAGGGTTCCATCACTCACCCCCTTTCTCCATAGGCTCAAAGGAGCTCAGGTCAAGGTTGGGCAGGCATCTAATAAATACTGAAGTAAAGATCTGAAGGCAGCGCTTTATTTCCTTCTTATTAAAATCAATCCACTGGTCAAAGTGCAGAGGACTACAGGAGGGAGAGAGACTATGGCACTGGGTGGAGGGAGTTTGTATTGGGAGAGGGGGGGGAGCTGATGGCACTGGGAGAGGGGGGAAGCTGATGGCATTGGGAGAGGGGGGAAGCTGATGGCATTGGGAGAGGGGGGAAGCTGATGGCATTGGGGGGATTGCGGAGCTGATGGCACTGGGGGGAACGAAGGGTGTTGGGGACTGATGTCAGGGGGTCTGATGAGTTTTTATAAAGGAAAACAATCTATTAATTCATTTTTTCTTATTAGAGTACTCGATTATTGTAAAAATAATCGGTAGAATACTCGATTACTGAAATAATTGTTTGCTGCAGCCCTAGACCTGACAGTGACTGGGGGACAGTCTCACCCCCAGAAACCAGTCACCCTCACCTGTGCTGCAGAGAGAAGGGCTCAATCTTCATGCCCCATGTAAAGATCTGCCCTGGCCTGCCTGCTGCCACACAGCAAGCTATAGTGGAGTGCACAGTAAGTGAGCACAGCAGCAGTGCACTGCAACTTTAAATTAGAAGTTTATGGGTTGGGGGGCCCTGTCTATTACCCAGAACATGCACCCCTATTGGAATGTGCATGAACAGACCTTGAGTAATTTCATGAGGGCAGTATCCATTATAAGCAGAACGCAGGCACAGTTCATAAGGGGAGGGGGGTTATTGTGGCAAAGGCACAATAATGAACTGGTCTGTGTGCTGCTCATTGTGGAAAGTGCCCTCATGAAAGTGTTTATTTTTCACATTTAACAACAAATCCATCTGCTTTTGATTAATAACATATTTAACAGAGCATAAGCACAACGTCTCTGAATGTGCAGTCCAGCAGGTCTACACATCTTGGACACTAGTATGCCAGAGCCACCATACCCCCCCCCTTATGAACGGTGCATGCTGTCTGCTCTGCTGCTTATTGTATACTGTGACACTATGTAATAAGCAGTACAGCATCAGCAGGCACAGTTCATGGGGATACTTTATGTAAATGACACACTGTATAAGGGTTCATTCACAGTGTAATGGTTCAGTGTCCACGTTGTGGACCGTAAATGTTTTTTGCGGAGTAGAGGCACGGATTGAAAGCGTGTTCGTGGGATATGGGGTCTGTGCCTCTGCAATACAAAAAGATGGAGCATGTTCTATGTTTGGCCCTATGTTGCAGATTGCAGACCCATTCAAGTCAATGGGTTTGCCTCTGCAAATGGAGTGCATACGGCCAGTGCCAGCGCATTGCAGACTGTTATTTGCAGTCCACAAGAGTGGCGACTCTCTTAAGTGATTGGCCTTTTAAGGAATAAAGTGGGGATAGTTTATTTTAACCCATTTTGTGTCACATATAGAAGAATGCTGGTTTGAAACCCTCTTAAAAAATAACTCCTTAAAGGGTTTGTATACACAAATTTCTGAGACTGGCAGGACCTTTGTTGGTGATCATACTTACCTGATCCCCAGTGCTCGTTTGCTCCCCAGCCTCCTTTGCTTGTCTTGAGTACCTTCATGAAAACTTCCTGTTTGACACCATTACAGCCAATAACTGATTACTGCTTCCTTTGCATTATGTTAAATGGTCATGTGATGCAAGGGGAGCAGATCTCCACTGTGGCCAGTAATTGGCTGCAGCGGCATCAAGATAAAAGTTTTCATGGTGAAACCCAAGACAAGCAGCGGAGGCCTGGAAACGAATGAGGCAGGACCCAGTGCCTAGGGATCAAGGAAGCATGATCACAAACTTGAATCTGTATGTCTGAGAAATTAGTGCACAACCCCTTTAACTGTGTGGCCTGTAGCCTAGGAAACCTCATGCTCTTAAGCGTCCCAGTTTTTTTTTTTTTTTTTAATTGGAACACTACAGTAGCCATGGGGAGTGAGAGTAGGTGGGTGCTTTAATGGAGGAACAGTGAGGGGGTGTAATGAAGTATGGTGAGCCTTAAGATTGATGGAGTTAGAAGAACGAATTAAAAGAAGAGACATATGGGCAATTACACAGGGTAAGACACGTCTTTTTTTTATTATACCATAATTATATGCATTTTAAATTTGGGGACTAAAAATTTCATTTGGCTCCTAACTTTTCCAGGTTAGGAGCCAATGGCTCCTTGATATTTTTTTTTAGTCTGGAGCACTGCTAAGGTGGAACTACTAGATAATTATGCTTAAATCAGGACCATGGACAGATCATCAATATATTGGGACATGAAAAAGGCTTTGGTACTTATGGGGTCATTTATTAAGACAGACATTTTAGATGCTGGTCTTAATATCCCTTGTGCTGGCGCAATATGCGCCTAAGTTATGTAGAGGCGCCGGCCTCTACATAACTTAGGCACATCCACCGCCGACCTAAATCTACGCCCACTCGCTTGCTGACATAGAATTAGATCATGTCCTACGCCTTAAAAACAGGCACAGAAAATGAAAAATGAGATGGGCTGGCTCGCCCAACCCATGCTATGCCCTCTTTTTAGACCTGGCGTAAGTGGGTAAAAGTCGCAGATTCGTCCACAAATCCCTTTTGCAACAGAATCTGCGACAGAAATACGCCGAAAATTGAAGTATATCTAATAATAAATGACCCCCTAAATGTTTTGACATCTAAATCCTAACTGAGCAATTAAAAGTTTCACACTTATGTTGCTGTAAAGAAAAATACTAAATAACAAAAATTTTTCCAAATTGTGTACTTATTCAGATTTTTTGTATAGTCTTTAGATTTTCAAGACAATTCACAACATTAAAAACAAATAAATCATCCAACTGACAATCAGAGATAACGGTCAGACAATCAGTATAGCTTGTACTAGAAGAAATCCCAAATAGCTATCAATAACAGAACTGTCTCAGTGGGGTGAAGCAATTGCTCAATGATTGCCAACATGCACACAACAATCATACAGACAGTGACTTACAAGCGTCAGGGTGGCAAATTGAGACAAAAAATGAGTTGGTGTTCATCCAGTGGCCCAAAGTACCTCAAAATAATCAGATGCACCTCTGCCAGACACTTATTTCTGATTTTACAAGATTCCTGATGATCATATACGAGTGATCACATGGTGAGGTTATCACAATCGCCGCAGGTCCTTTGGTGGGTTTTCTTCACTCAAGACGGGAGCAGACGGCCTCTCTGCAAGCAAGTGGATAAGGTGATAATTTTTTTTATTTTCAGCCACCATTTTAGGAAAAATGTATTTGTTGCTACAAACGCGAGGAAATTCGGCTTATTGACAAATCAAAATTTTCCTGAAATTCAGGTTGAAATCCACTTCAGATACTTCGACTCACTCAACACTAGTGATATTACTTGGAAAAGGGAAACATTTACTAAAATTACCATCTGCAGTTTTAGGATACCCTGCTCCATGTTAGCTTGAGAACCTAGACTCTGTTATAGAGAGCTATGTATTGTTTTGCCTCCAGGTAGGATAAGGATTCTGTAACATTAATACATATTTGGTAAAGTATTCACAATATAACACAGAAATGTGTAAGAATGAATGTATCCTCATATACACTGGAAGTCATGTATAAGTGCAGGCCAACACTAGAATTTGCCTGCAGCAAGTTTGGCTCAGTGCACTGATGAGTTAAACAAAAGGTAATAAGAAATACATTGCTTGTCGTTTTGAGGTCAGCAGTTGAGGATCCATTCTGCCAAGCGGTAACTGAAAACAGTCATTGATATACAATATGCTCGCCTGGATAATGCCTTCCTTCCTGTTGGAATTAAAGATTACATTATACAAAGAACAGAAATGATAGGGAGCCCGGATGTATTATTAACTACTAGTGATACTGTAATGTATAGCAAATTATAGATTAATAAATTCTGAAATAGAATGCTGAGAAACAGTCACAATATTACAATTACACTCACTGACAAAAAAAATTTAAGAGTTGTTGGAGTCGAATGAAATCTACCGTATTTGTGTGAAAGTAATGATAATATATGTAAGTGATAGATGAAAGGATAAGTTTAGGATAAGTTTGTTGGAGAAAACGGTACAATTGAAAGGAGACTCTAGTACCCTGTTGGGCCATCTCTAGATGACATATGGTAGAGATGAGTGAAGTTTTAAAACATTCAATTCGGCCGATTCTTCGAACATTGACAAGAAATTAAATTTGTTATGAATTAATTTGTCACGATTCACAATAAATCAGGTAGGCCCAAGCCACTCTGCCTAATCATATTCATCCCACTTGGTGGCCCATTCTCAGTGTGAAGGCTTGGAACTTAAACTTCAGGGAGATTCCAGGGAGAGTGTATTGACATGCACCCACATTCTACTGTGCCATCAGTATTACAGGTGTAATTTATTGCCGTCTACATGACTGTGCAGTGCACAGGGGCGTTGCTAGGCTAAAACATTCGGAGCCTGGGCCCCTGATGTTTCCTCCCAGGCCCCAAATGTCCTGCCTGCCTGCCTGCTAGATACAATTGTATTGCCGCCCTCAGGACAGCAATACAATCGAATCTAAAGCACTGCAAGAGGTGAAGGACCTGTGGTGACATCACAGGTCATATGTCATCATGTGACCAGTGCAGGAGAGGCTCCACAGTGAAGAGAAGTCTTGGGAAGAAGTTGTGGTGATATCTGTACATGAGGAGAGGTAAGTGAAGGGAGAGGCAGAGTAATGCTGGGAGTTGTAGTTATTTAACTGGGACTGTATGTTAGGGCTTAAGAGAGGGATGTTATTTACATGGGACTGAATTTTGGAGGGGGCTGAGGGAGAGAGTGATGTTATTTCCATGGGACTGAACGTTGGAGGGGGCTGTGGGAGAGGGTTATGTTATTTTCATGGGACTGTATGATGTAGAGGCTGAAGGGAGGGAGGGAGAGAGTAATGTTATTTACATGGGACTCTACGGCGGAGGGAGGGATGGGACTCTACGGCCGAGGAATCATCATTGCTGAGAGCACTAAAGGGAGGAATATAACTACAGGGGGCATTATAACAGTAGGGGGCAGTATAAATACTGGGGGCACTTCAGGGCGAGCATTATAACAGGAAAGGGTGATATAAATACTGGGGGCACTGTAGGGGTATTATAAATCCAGGGGACATTATAGATGTTCTTATTACTACTGGGGGCTCTATAGGACGGTCTTATAGATCCGCCTTATTTCTACTAAGAGCACTATGGGGGGCCATATTACTACTGAGGGGTCTGTAGAGAGCTTTATTACCATTGGGGGAACAATAGGGAGGCCTTATTTCTTACGGGCGCTCTGTAAGGGCATTATTAATAAAGGAGGGCTCTTCTACTAATGGAGGCACTCTTGTGAAGCATTATCACTGTTGGGAGCAAAGTAAGGGGGCAGTATTACTAATGAGGGCATTCTAGAAGGGAATTACTATTGGTGGGACTTTGAGGAGCACTATTACTATGGGGGGCACTCATATTTCTTCAGGATAGTATTTTGGGGTATTGGTGGGCACAGCGAGCAGAAGGATAACACTGGGGACTCCAGGTTGGGGGATGATGAAACGTGAGGAATCTAAGATGTCTGTGTGTCACACTCTGCAGAGACGAGGCGGCTGAGAGAAGTTGTCCAGACCAAAATGAAGAAGATGATGACAGAGAAGATCTACATCAGAGGAGACGACACCTGGAGGCCCTGGATGTGAAAGGTAAGTGCTGCTGCTGCGGAAGGGGGGGGGGGGCAGGTGGTCGACTTAGAGAATTGGGCCATATGCATTGGGGCTTGGGCCCCGGATCTTTTGAGACCGTAGCAACAACCCTGGCAGTGCACCAATATTCATAGCTAACCCCTTCTGTTAAACAAAAAGAAAAACATACAGCACGCTTCAGTAAAGCAAAAAACCTGTGCGCACCCCTGCAGTGCAATGGTTTCTTAGTGGAACAACATAAAGAAATGGAGGCAGTGTACTGGAGAAAAAAAATTCTTATAATGCATGTTGTGGCAGTCCAAACATATGCCTTTTCATCCCTTCTGTTAGCTGTAGATTTACTGTACGTCAGTATTACAGATCAATGTTACCGTCAGATCAAATTTATTGCCATATACTTAACCTTGTAGAGCCCCAAGATTCAGGTAGTGGCCCCATGACAGTGGGAAGGGTGGCAGCAGCGTTGGCAGTAACTGTAACACTATTGGCCCCATGACAGAGTGAGCAAGGTGGCAGCAGCAGCAGTGGCAATAACAGTGACTATAGTGGCCCAAAGCCTGTATTTTGAGCATTCATAAAGCCTCTTTCAGACAATCAGTACTTGATCAGTTATCATAAAGTAAGCCATAACCAGGAGTGGGTCCAAAACAGAGATAAAATGTAATAGAAATATTTGCTTCTCTTCTGTATTTTGGACCCACTCCTCCTTTTGGCTTACAGATATTGATCAAATACTAATGCAAAATACAGACCATGTGAAAGAGGATTTATGCTCAATTTACATCTGTTTAGGCCATTTACAGATGAAATCAGTACCATTTGCATGCAGGACTTTAATGGCCTCTTTCACACGGTCAGTATTTTGTCAGTATTTTGCAACAGTATTTGATCAGTATTTGTAAGCCAAAAACAGGAGTGGGTCCAAAACAGACATAACATGTAATGGAAATATTTGCATCTCATCTGTGATTTGAACCCCCTCCTGCTTTTATCTTACTAATTCTGATCAAATGCTGATGCAAAATACTGACCATGTGAAAAATGCCTTATGATCAATGTGCATCCGTTTTTGCCATTTACATCTGAAATCAGTTTTTTCACAAGGAAAAACAGTCCTGCATACAAGACTTTAATGGCCTCTTTGACACAGTCAATATTTGTTCAGTATTTTTCATCAGTATTTGATCAGTATTTGTAATCCAAAAAGAGAAGTGGGTCCAAAACAGAGATTAAGGTGATCATTTATAAAACTGGCATAAAGCAGAACTAGCTTAGTTGCCCATAACAACCCATCACAACCCATTGCACCTTTCATTTTAGACAGCTCCTTTGGAAAATGAAACTTGGAATCGGATTGGTTGATGGGCAACTAAGCCAGTTCTACTTTACACCAGTTTGATAAATGAATAATTGAAATATTTGCATCTCAACTATGTCTTGAACCCACTCCAGCTTTTGATGAACAAATAGTGATAAAATACTGACCAAATACTGACCTGTGAAAGAGACCTTACGGATGCTCAAAATAAACAATCCTTTTTTTTAAATTTTTGTTCAAAGAGTCTTAGCAAACGGCATGTGTCACGCATGAGCTGCCACTGGCTAACGTTGAAGTTACACAGGGGAATAGACCTGTCCATCTACAGCATTAAGAAATCATTGCCCTGAGGCTTTTATAGGGCTGTGACATCACAGGGGATGGCTGCATGGCATTATGGGTCATATTGCCTTTCTGGGCTTCTTAGGCTACTTTCACACTTACGTTTTAATATTCCGGTATTGAGCTCCGTCATAGGTTTCAGTTTTGTCCCCATTCATTGTCAATAAAAGCATTCCGTTCCATCTCCAGACTGGAGAGAAAACTGCAACATGCTGCGGTTTGCTCTCCGGTCTGGACATCCGCACCAAGACGGATCCGTCATGACCCCCAATGCAAGTCAAAGTTTGGTGTGACACAATGGTAAACGGATCCATCCTCCATTGACTTTCAATGGAGTTCATGACGGATTCGTCTCCCTGCAATTTCCCCTCCCTCCAGCAGGTAGCGCTGTGGGTAAACTTACCCTTGTGCGCACCGTCCTCCTCGTCGCTGGTCAGGTCCGGAGCTGCTGGAACAGGTAAGTGTCTGTGTATGTGTATGCTTATGTGTCTGTCTATATGTGTGTATGTGTGTGTATGTGTATGCGCTGCTCCGGCCCCACATGTGTTCATGCGGCAGCACGGATCCGGCTGCACCCTTCAACGGCCTTACTTCGTAACACGTGCAGAAGCCATTTTAGAAAGATTTGTTATCATGAAGCGCATGGAAATTTGGATTCGTGGCAAATTGAATTTTTCCTTAACTTCAGATCGAATTCCACTTTGGATGCTTTGATTAGCTCAATACTACATACAGAGGTGGACTGGAAACTTAAAGTGAAACTTAAAAATGCTAAAAGTGGCCCAGTTTTGTAATCGGGTCCCAACTGCTGGAAGGCAGGGCTAACAAAAGCAGTCAGGGCCAGCAATACCATATTGTATTATACCACCCCAACAGAGCCAAATACCACAGTCCATCACAAAAATACTGCCGCCACCAGCACAAGATACATCCCCAAAAACTTGCACTGGACGGCATGAGGAGGGCTAAGGTGGCCCCACTGGGCATCGGTCCACCGGGAAACTTTCCTGTAAGGTCTATGGCCAATCCGCCCCTGACTACATACAGGTTCCATGTGGTATCCTGCAGAACAATTACCCACAGATGTTGCAGCTGGGCTTGTAGATACTGCACATTTATAGGCACATTTATAGGATATCACTGGCTTCCCAGTTGGTCCCATAAAAGCTTGATTCATCATAAATCTCGCAACCATTCAGGCCAAGGAAGTGTTGCAATCCAGTGGAGACATTCCTGGCAAACTGTGTGTTGGCGATCCTGCTGACGAATGTGAGATGGAAGCCCTACTATAAGAGATATCACTGAGCTATTAGTGTTCCTCTTATAACTACTAGGGGTGACCGACTGACATATGTGATGGCTCCCCAGATCATCACCTCAGCAATTGTGGCACTGTGTCACTGCACAGCAAAGGCAGGATTTAAGCACTCACCACAAGGCCTCCCTACTCGAATCGGACTGTCGTCGGATCCCAAACAGGGCCTCGATTTGTTCCTAAAGACAATATGGTTACAGTAAATAGCAGTCCAGGTTTCTAGTTCACAATGCCACTGCAAACAAATATGATGGTGGTTGACAGTCAAAGGCAGGATATGTAGTTGGCACCTTTGACTAGCAGTGGAGCCAGATGCAAGCGTGTTAGGGAGCTCTGCAGTGAATCGCTGGGAAGCGGGCTTTTAAAGCGAACAAATCCTCCTAATGGGCAAAATAGGGAGAGAAAAGACAAAAGACACACGTGGATCACAAAGATCGACCTCTTGCACCGGTGACTTAAGAAATTCATCCGGAGAGCCGATCTGCCGGCTACGCGTCAAGACACCAAGATGGCGCCGGGCAAAACCCCGTGCGCTCAAAGAGGCCTCACCGAAGATTCAGAGGACGACAGGGAAAGTGACTCAATTGATAATAGCAACCTAGAGGAAAGACCTGTCTCCAGATAGTTCATGAGAGAACATTTGCAAGAAACAATAGAACCCCTTGTTCAAGAACTAAAAGATATAAAGAAAGACATGCAACAACTAGGGGAGCAGGAGCGAGTCCTTAGAAAATAATCAGTCATCATTGATCAAGTTTAATGCAGCAATATAACACAGTTTGGATTTGGCTCAAGCCCATATTACAACCTGCTGGAAGACCAGGACAATCGAGGTAGGCGAAACAAACTTCGATTGAAAGGCCTCCCCGAGTCTATCCAGCCAGACGCCGTTATGGCGGCCTTAACTGAGTTTTCACAAAACTGCTCGGTGACGTCGATGTTGCAGACCTTGCTATGGACTGAGCTCATAGGGCTTTCCATAGAGATCAAGTGGGGTTTGTATCTGGGAGAGAAGGACGCATGAATGTGGCTAGGCTGCTTTATATTATCCATCATGTGCATCGCTCATCTTTGCCTTTGGTCCTTCTCGGCACTGATGCCGAGAAGACTTTCAATCGCATAGATTGGTGCTTCATGACAAGAGTTTTGCAGAAATTTTTGTTGCCTGAACAATTCATAACTGCAGTAATGGCTATGTATAGTGCACCATCAGTCAGAGTTCTAGTCAATGACTACCTTTCCCCTTCCTTCCCCATAAGTAATGGGACACGACAGGGGTTTCCACTCTCACCCCTGCTTTTTGTTCTTACGAAGGAACCATTATTACAGGCATTCCACTTACATACTGCTATTAAAGGGGTTACTCTGGCTGGTGTGCATCATCAATTAGTCGCCTTTGCTGACGACCTTCTACTAATTATATCCAATCCAGAGATTGCGTGTCCAGCTGTGACAAGCATTTTAGAGCAATTTAGCACCTTTTCTAATTTTAAGATCAATCTAACAAAATCCCAGGTGTTAAATATATCCCTCCCTAGGGAAGACCAAATTAAATTAGAGAGAGCGACCCCTTTTGCCTGGTCTACTACATTTATTGAATTCCTGGGCATTAATGTCACTAGAGATGAGTGAATCATGCTAAATTTTATTCGCCAAACTTTTCCTAAGATTCGTATATTCGATGAATAGATTTGTTGAATTTGCGTACAAAATATACGTAATTATATGGCTTTTAGTGAACATTCGCGCACTAATAACGAGCGTTCAGGTAAAAAGGTACGCAACCTCTTTGAACACGTAAGCATAAGCGTACAAATTGCGTACGAAAATGAGGGGCTTTGCTGGAGAGGAATGGTGGAGTCTGACCCCTGGCTTCATATGGATACTGTATCAGCAGAAGACAGCAGATCATCCGGCTGAAACTGAGATGAGCATGCCATCCATTCCACTACCTCATCCACTTTCTCCTCCACTACACTTCTGCGCCTTGGTGGGTTAGCCTGGTGGAAAAACGGCCAAGTATTGCGAATACTACTAGTAGATGCTCCGGCTACAGGTCCTTTGGCACTTCTGCCCTGTGCCACCTTCTCCTTTTTTTTAGAGCTTGAGGTCTGGCTGGAACTGGACCCCTTTTGCTTATCCATTCCAGACATTTTTCAATTCACTCTGTGGCCCTGCAGCTGGTCTTTGTCCCTGTATCTCCCTGTCTCTCCCTATCTCTCCCTGTCTCTCTCTCCCTGCCTGATTAATTACTAGCCCTGAACTGGCCCTGCACTTGTCCTGCAGTATCCCTGATATCTGTAATATGGATTCCCAGAGCAATTACACCCCAATTTTCACAAAACAGGTCTCAGAGTCTCAGAACCTCACACACAGTGCTTCTGCTGGTCTCAGCAGTCGCAGCAGAAGTGATGCGTCACTGGCTTATCAGAGCAAGCCCTGCCCACTAGGTTAGGTGACCGCTTTCTTCCCGGGCTTTTGCGCACAATAAATGAACTAACAGTAAAATTTCGCTAATGAATTGAATTCGTACGCACCAGCGTATAGAGTAACCTATACGTAGCAATAGCGTATAATTTATAGGACAACTAGCGAATGCGTACAAAGCCGAAGTGAATCACCTAAGATTCGCTTCGCAGCTAAAAATTTCCAAGATTCGATACGAATCAATGAATAGATTCGATCATCTCTAGTCAAGATGTGTCCGCCTTCAGGAGAACCATTATAAGGCGATGACCAGATGGTATTACACTCCTGATAGGTTGCAAAAAATCTTCCCATCCTCCAGCAACTTATTTTGGAGATGTGGCTTCCAAGTTGGTACTTTCGTCCACATATGGTGGCGTTGTCCTCAATTAAACCTTTTTGGGACAACATTGAAGCGGCTTTAACCAAAATTGTTGGATCACAGTTTAGTCTCACGCCGCAAATCGCCCTTCTTAGTTTAATGCAGGAGGTTGCTTTCTCGGTTGAGAATAAACATTTAATCACACATTTATGTGCTGTAGCTAGGACAGTGGTAGCTTCCTTTTGGAAGTCTGACAAAACTCACCCTTTGGCTCTATGGCAATTAAAGTGCGACCAACTGGGTTTCAAATACCCCTTACATATTCCGTAAAATATGGGACTCCTGGAAAAAATATAGGAATCTGGACATCAGTGGCTCTACATATTAAGCATCTTTCAGTTTATCTGTATATAACTCAGTATACTGCATTTATAATTGTCTCTTGTATTTTGCTCACATCTGGGTCCCCCCCCCCTTAGCTTATTATTCCTTCCTTTTCTAATTTTCCTCCGTTACCTCTTACCCCTGTTAAAAATGTGATTATATCATTACTTACAACTTGCATAGGACTACCAAGATTGCCTCGACTTCTGTCTTTCTCTGTATTATGTTATTGTATGACACGGAATGGCTATATACACAGTTTGAATGTTACTGTGACACATGTCCTATGTATTTATTTTTTCTGCTCAATAAAAAATTGTTGAAACTAAAAAAAAAAAAAAAAAAAAGGCCAAAATGTCTTTGAGTGCATCGTACAGGCGTGTATAGTGTCTAAGAGGCTTTTATAGGGCAGCAGAAGAACCACTTTTATGCCCTCTTGTCACATATGTCATACAGTATATCACAATGAATGCACACATGATGTACAATAATTAACCCCTTAGTGACCAAGTCTGTTTGGGCCTTAAAGAGACCCTGTCACCACGGAGTATACTAAGTTACATCACAGTAGGGAGGAGATACAAATAATTAAACACACAAGAAGATACCTTGGAAGCATAACGACAGTAAATTCAGTCATTATGTTATGAGAGAAAACAGCTCCTGGGAGCGGCCATCTTGTGACTGCCCAGGCCTGTGAGCTCTGTGTCACAACAGTTAGAGCCTCCTATCAGTGTCACTGATCATAGCCGCCCCTGTATATAATCGCATGATAACTCAGACAGGGCCATTTATTCAGTATATGTAAGCCTATCATGTGTAATATTGTGCTGCTAGTCTCCTGTATTTGAGGCAGTGCTATTTATTCTGTGTATCTAAGCCTATAATGTATAATGCTATGCTGCAAAGGCAATGTATCTGCTACAGTATCACCCTCGACAGGCTTAGATATAAGGGCTTAGTAGCACAGCATCACACACTATAGGCCGAGACACTGGATAAAAAGTACTGTCTCAAAAAACATGGGATCAGGTACATTAGCACATTATCAATCACAATAGTTCTGGTGTATCTAAACCTAGTATTTGTGCATCCTGTGTAACTAATCTGAGCTGTGTATTTAATCTTATATGTGATACTGTTTGTTGAATCACTGTATCTAATCCTATCATGTGATATTGTGTACTGGGCTGTGTAACTAATCCCATCATGTGTGAAACTGCTGAACTGCTGTATCTAACAATATCACGTGTGTTACCGTCTGCTGAGCTGTGTATCTAATCCTATCATGTGAGATACCGTCTGATGAGCTCTGTATCTAATCCTATCATGTGATATTGTGTACTGGGCTGTGTAACTAATCCCATCATGTGTGAAACTGCTGAACTGCTGTATCTAACAATATCACGTGTGTTACCGTCTGCTGAGCTGTGTATCTAATCCTATCATGTGAGATACCGTCTGATGAGCTCTGTATCTAATCCTATCATGTGATATTGTGTACTGGGCTGTGTAACTAATCCCATCATGTGTGAAACTGCTGAACTGCTGTATCTAACAATATCATGTGTGTTTCTGTCTGCTGAGCTGTGTATCTAATCCTATCATTTGTGATACTGTCTGCTGTATATCTGATCCTATTATGTGTTATACTGATAGCTGAGCTATCATGTGTGATACTGTCTGCTTATCTGTGTATCTAATTCTATCGTGTGACATAGGATATACTCCAAAAATTTATCCAAGATGGATTTTTGTGTGACTGTCGTGTCGCAGTATATCGCAATAAGACACCATCAGCTATAATTACACTGCAACTTTTTGTAACGCAACTGATTGATTTTAACTATAGCTGCTGTCATTCAATAGTTAAAATCAATTAGTCGCACTACAAAAAGTCACAGTGTAGCTCAGACCTAAGGTGAGGACGACACTGGTCACGCGATCCCATAGTCCTGGGCTACACTTTTTGTATGACAGAAAAAAGTGTCAAAAACCATGGGTGGCATGGTTTGTTTATTCTCGCAAGTTTTTTTTTTTTTTACACAAAAGCAAGTTAAATGCGATAAACTTAGTGTGTTAGACTCATTCAGACGACCATAGTGTTTTGCGGATCTGCAAAACACAGATGCCGGCCCGTGTGAATTCCACAATTTGTGGACTGCACATGGCCGGCACTACCATAGAAAATTCCTATTCTTGTCCGCAATTGCGGACAAGAATATGACATGTTCTATCATTTTTTGCGGGGCCACAAAAAATGTTTTGAGATGTGCTGTCCACATCTTTTGTGGCCCCATTAAACTGAATGGGTCCGCACCTGTTCTGCAAAATTGCAGAACGGGTGCAGACCCGTTCATATGGCCGTGTGAATGGGCCCTCACAATGATTTATAAGGGTACGTGTCCCTGTGAGACCTGTAGTCTACTGAATAACACTGCCACACGCACCAAGTTCCTTACACTGAACTCACATGTGTATATTTGGTCTTATACAAACAATCAAGAGATCGTCTGTTAGGGCTTATGCACATGAACATGTGTGGGCCGTGCCTACATTACAGATCGCAAACAAGACTGGTGCGGAGTGGAGGCACGGAGCAGAAGCCCACAGAAGCACTACAGAGCACTTTTTGGTCCCTGCCTCCGCACCTCAAAAAAATTGAACATGTTTTATTCTTGTCCATATCACGGATAAGGATAGGACCTATCTATTATTTTTAAAAAACTATATATATATATATATATATATATATATATATATATATATATACACACACAGACATATACAGGGTATATACACACACATATACAGGGTATGTACACACACATATACAGGGTATATATACACACATGCATACACACATATTCAGGGTATATATACACACATATACAGGGTATATATACACACTAGTGTTGAACGAGCATGCACCGAGTGTACTTGAGCGCAATGCTCGAGTCTCCCCGCACGTTTGTTCGCTGCTACGCATTAGCGTACGCATCTTATAATTTGTACGCTAAGATGCGGGGAGGGATCTTAGCTGCTGGCATTACACTGATTCACGATGGCATTACACTGATTCACACAACTTCGTTCATCTATAATTGTAGGCTAATGCGTACGAATTAGTATGCTAATGCTACACATTGTGCGCTAATGTGTACAAATTCACCCTCCCGATGCTATTCCCGAAACATTTCTGTGGTGTTTCCACCATTTTTTCACGTTTTCATATGGACCAGACACCCGCCCCTCATCCGAGCAGGGGGTGCCTGGTCTTCTCCCATTGACTTTTATTATGCTTGGGTGCTCGGCCAGAGCACCCGAGCAGACGAGCACAGAGGTGCTCGATCATCACTAATAAACACATATACAGGGTATATATACACACATGCATACAGACATATACAGGGTATATATACACACATATACAGGGTATATATACACATACAGTGTATATATATATATATATATATATATACACACACACACACACACACACACATATACAGGGTATATACACACACATATACAGGGTATATATACACACATATACAGGGTATATATACACACATGCATACAAACATATACAGGGTATATATACACATACATATACAGGGTATATACAGGGTATATACACATATACAGGGTATATACACACACACATATACAAGGTATATACACACATACATACACATATACAGGGTATATATACACACATACATACACATATACAGGGTATATACACACATATACAGGGTATATATACACAAATGCATACAAACATATACAGGGTATATATACACACACGCATACCCACATATACAGGGTATATATACACACATACATATACAGGGTATATATACACACACGCATACAGGGTATATACACACACATACTTACACATATACAGGGTATATATACGCATATACATATACATACACATATACAGGGTATATATACACACATACATCCACATATACAGGGTATATGCACACATACATACACATGTACAGGGTATATATACACATACATATACAGGGTTTATATACACAAATACATACACATATACAGGGTATATATACGCACATACATATACATACACATATACAGGGTATATATACACACCTACATACACATATACAGGGTATATATACACATACATATACAGGGTATATATACACACATACATACACATATACAGGGTATAAGCACACATACATATACAGGGTATATACACACACATATACATACACATATACAGGGTATATATACACATACATACACATATACAGGGTATATGCACACATACATACACATATACTGGGTATATATACACATATATACACATACATACACATATACAACTATATAGAGTATATACACACACACACAAACCTTTATACACAGTTGTACATTAACACATTAATACAAAAGATATATATTATACATACATGCACTCATATACATGTGAAGCAAATATGTATTACTCTTTTCTGCAAACTTACATTTAGGTGCAGGGACTAAACGAGGCTGAAGTTGGTTTCTTATTCGGCCAGTTTCTTATTCGAGGCTGAAGTTGGTTTCTTATTCGTCAGTTTCTTATTCACATCATTTTTAATTTTTGGTTTTATTTAAGAATTTTGAGGACACCTTATCAACAGTACAATAAAAAGTTGCAGTGAA
>ONZH01028086.1:0-21200 GCA_900303285.1 Rhinella marina
CTGAACTGGCGCTGTACGCCTTGGAGGTGCTGGCCTGCCCTGCCGCTAGCTTTCTGTCAGAGCGGGTATTCAGTGCAGCTGGTGGCGTCATCACCGATAAGCGTACACGCCTGTCAACTGACAGCGCTGACAGGCTGACGCTTATTAAAATGAACAAAGCCTGGATTTCACCGGAATTCAAATCTCCTCCGGGGGAAAGCCAGCTAAAGATTTAAATAACTTATGTATCCGATTCCTCTTCTCTACTCCTCTTCTCTACTCCCCCTCCTCCTCCTCCATATCGTCTTTGCCTAACGCTGACCCAAAAAACGCCATTTTTTAGAGGTCCACTGGCACTCTTTTAGCACAATTTTTCAGGAGGGCCCCGTACAGGCCCTCTCTTCAAACAATTTTTCAGGAGGGCCCCCTACAGGCCGTCTCTTCAAACAATTTTTCAAGAGGTCCACCTACAGGCCCTCTATTCAAACAATTTTTCCAGAGGTCCACCTACAGCCCTCTCTTTCAAAACAATTTTTCAGGAGGGCCCCGGCCCTCTTAACATTTCAGGGGGCCCCTCGGCTCAATTTCAAACCAAGTTTTTTTCCAGAGGTCCACCTACAGGCCCTCTCTTCAAACAATTTTTCAGGAGGGCCCCCTACAGGCCCTCTATTCAAACAATTTTTCCAGAGGTCCACCTACAGGCCCTCTCTTCAAACAATTTTCAGGAGGGCCCCTATAGGCCCTCTATTCAAATTTTCCAGAGGTCACCTACAGCCTCTCTTCAAACAATTTTCAGGAGGGCCCCCTACAGGCCCTCTATTCAAACAATTTTTCCAGAGGTCCACCTATAGGCCCTCTGTCCAAACAATTTTAACGGAGGTCCACCTACAGGCCCTCTCTCTCTCCAAACAATTGTTACGGAGGTCCACCTACAGGCCCTCTCTTCAAACAATTTTTCAGGAGGGCCCCCTACAGGCCCTCTATTCAAACAATTTTTCCAGAGGTCCACCTATAGGCCCTCTGTCCAAACAATTTTAACGGAGGTCCACCTACAGGCCCTCTCTCTCTCCAAACAATTGTTCCGGAGGTCCACCTACAGGCCCTCTCGCCAAACAATTTTTCCGGAGGTCCACCTATAGGCCCTCTCTCCAAACAATTGACGTCTTTTTCCTATCTTTCTCTCTCTCCAAACTATTTTTCCGGATAGCTGCCATATACGGTATTAAACTGAGAAGAATACAGAGAACACATGCTACACTTGATCAAGTTCATAATTTACGACTGTACCGGTTGATGCAACAGTTTTCAAAAATCCATTCTGGCTGTTGTCACCACCACACACTCTAGCCCAGGGGGCACTCCTCTGGCTCTTCCAGCGAAACCTCCTTGCCCCAGCCTGCCCCCCCCACCTACAGGCCCACTCTACAAACAATTTAGCCAGATAGGGGACGTATCAGAAGTTGCACTCATGTTTGTTTTTGTTCTTCTTTTATCTGCCTCCTGACCTGTGATAGGCAGAGCATGGACACGTCCCCTTAGCTGCAGTGGGAAAAACACTCCCCTGGCCAGAGCAAGCTCTTTTTCCGTTTTCCGTGTTCGAAAAATCCATTAAATATAGGGTCCCAAGATAGGGGACGTATACGGTATTAAACTGAGAAGAATCGATACCATACGGGTTAAAGCAACAGTTTTCCCAAATCCAGTCCGGCTGTTGTCACCACCACACACGCTAGCCCAGGGGGCACTCCTCTGGCTCTTCCAGCGAAACCTCCTTCCCCCCACCTACATGCCCTCTCTCCAAACAATTTTCCCAGGTAGGGGGACGTATTAGATATTGTACTGATTTTGAATTGCTTGGGAAGTAGCTATGCTCACCACTATACCACCAGCAGGCACAGCAACTGATAAGAACAGATACTAAACTTGATTTTAGCTGCAGTGCCAGCATGAGTAGTGGTGTCACCTGCAGGCGGTGATGGACCTTCGTTGCACCTAGTTGGGTGCTTCCCTAACATGTGATGGGCATGTGCCTCGCCTTTCTTGGTCTGGGTGAGCACAATTGCCATGAGGGTAACCACCAGGCTGTTGCCTGAGAATTTGGGGTAATGGTGGGATTAGGCAGCCTCAGAGGCATCCATGCATGCTGCCCCTGCTGTTTCCTGTCCATTTCCGTGGTGTTTCCATCATTTTCTGATGTTTCCAGGTTTTCACCCAGCCTTCCCTAGGCAGAGCCTTGGTCCCCCGCAAAAATGCTCGAGTCTCCCATTGACTTCAATGGGGTTCGTCATTCGAAACGAGCACCCGAGCATCGGGAAAAGTTTGACTCGAATAACGAGCACCCGAGCATTTTAGTGCTCGCTCATCTCTAGTAAAGAACCATTCTCTGCAACTTTACACTTTTCTCCCATTAACTTTTCACACTTAGACAACAGCTGTTTGCGCTCTGACTGCAGAGGATTTTGTGATAGAAAAGTCATTTAGTTATCACACAATTTTTGAAGATTTTCTTGTCTTTTATGTCCTTGTCTCCCTAGTGGTTCACTTTCCAGACATCCCTGCTTCGTTTGACTTGTCTGCCACGTTTTTTTATTTATATTTTTTTTACTGTTTATTCTGCTGTTGCTATCTCTATTTTTCTTCCACCGAGACACAGTCATAGCTCTGCCTGCTGCTACCTTTTATACAATTTAATTTTCTTTTCATGATAGCAATATTATAAAATACCTTAAGGCTCTCCATTATCTATCACTGGTTAACAGGTAATTACTTCAGGAGAGGAATAGCCATTAGATTACAGTATCTCAGATGAGAATGTGTTCTATTAACACGTTCCACAGTAAATAAATAGAAAAATCTATACTTAAGATATGACTGTGTGTGTCCCTGCCTGCTAGAGGTGTTTCAAACAGCTTGCTGGGAACAAAGGGACATTACTGAAAAGAACACAGACCTTTAAATATATTTTGTTGGGTAAAAGTGATTCCTATTCTCGACAAACACTTTAAATTGGATGCCATATTACAAAACATTTATTCTGGTGTAGAATATTATGCAACATGAAGGCAATATGTGTAAGGACGGTGGCCTAGATTTACTAATGTGCCTGCTCCAAAAATCTGTCTAACAAATGGCTCCTAGGGCACAACTTGGCACATCTAGGGTTTCTACATTTTTTTCAGTGTGCTCAGTAAGGGGGTTAGGCTTAGGAAATGGAGTGGGGCCTAACATGCTCCATTTTGTGCCAGTATTGTGCCACAATTCTGCTGTACAAATTTGTCTCAAGGTAATGCTAAAAGTAGTTGGCAGAGAGTCAGTCTATCTCTGCACCAGATTTATCTTGCAGCCTCAGCCATAGTGATCAATCTGTTGAGAGTCTAGATAGCCTGTCTAAGATAATATTTAGGACTGGTAAATCTGTGCCACAGTGTCTAAAGCTCCAAAAGAGGGGGATGAAGGGACACCATGTGCAGCCATATTGTTTCTGTTCATGCACCTAGGCCTAACTGACAGAAGGTCACTTCTCTGCTAGAATGGGACACGAGGACCACTGTGTTCTTGACACTGTGTTCTCTTTTTTGTATTTTATGGTTGAATTAGATTTCTTTTGCACTTTGCTGGAGTACATCTGTCACTCACAGCACAGTAGCACGTTATTTTATTTAGAACAACAATTTTATTATTTGCCTTTACGACAAAGTGTATTTTCTCTTCAAAACTCCATAAAAAGAAAAAAAACTATTGGATAAATCATTTAAAAGACGCTTCCATACATTTTTAAAAAATTAACAATCTATATGTGAATATATTGTGTCTGTTTTATATTTTAAAAATATGGGTGGATGGTTTTTTGAATATAACTTTTTTGAAGTCACACTATGTATTCTACTTCCTGTCTTGGCTCTTGAACTTTTCGCACAGGAAACAGCCTCACTTAAAAGTGGATTTACACAGCCTGATATTTGGGCAAATTTTCTTGCAAATGCTCGTTCCCTAAAATCTGCCCATATAAATGTGCCGCCGATCACCCGATGAACAAGCAAAACACTCGTTCATCGGGTATTCCTGTCGTTTGTCCAAGCACATAAATGATCATTTCTGGGCAGCAGATCGTGGTAACAGCGATCTGCTGCCCAGAAACAGTGCAGCTGTATGGGGACGAGCAATTGCAATAGCAATCCCTTGTCCTTATACTGTGAAGGAGATCACTGCATGTAAATGCAACTTTCTCCTTCACTGAATGACCTTAGAGAGACCACCCCCCTCTTAGTGACTCAATTACTGTACTACTACTGTACCACACACGACAGAATTGTTCACTGGACTGTAGTACATATAGCTGAGAGAAAAAACATAGTCTTTAAATGGCGGCTATTGTACCGCAAACCACTCAATTTTTCACTGGACTGTAGTATATATAACTGAGAGAAAATACGTATTTTATAGACTGATGTTACTGTACAGCACACTACAGAATTGTTCACTGGACTGTAGTATATATAAATGAGAGAAAAAACATATTCCCTAGACTGCACTACAGATCCCAGCAAGCCAAGGTACAGCAGCAGCAGCAGCAAAAATGAGTACTGAGAGGACTTTAGGCAATTTCTTTGGGGTCTGTGTGGACCACGTGCTGTCCCTTCTGCCACCGGGTATTCCTGTCATTTGTCCAAGCACATAAATTATCATTTCTGGGAGAAACAGTGCAGATGTGTGGGGACGAGCAATTGCAATAGCAATCCCTTGTTCTCATACTGTGAAGGAGATCACTGCATGTAAATGCAGAGCATTTAGAGCATTTAGAGCATCACACATTACAATGATAAGCACAATGCTCTTATGTGAACCTCTTTATCTAGATCTATCAAGAGAACAATAGAGCTGTCTTAAGGTGAATTTACAGATCCAGAATTGCACAGATTATCAGGAACAAACATTCCAGGAATCACCTCCACTGAACGAGCAGCTGACTGTTGGGAAGGAATGCTTACTTCCTGACAATCTGCTGCCCATCTGCACATCTAAATCCACCGTTACTGTTATCCAATTCTACACCTACTATTATCACGACGATTACCCTTCAGATAACATATTTCAGCGCAGAACTAAACTAAAAATATATAAATAGGAGGCTTATTTGTGCCGACAGCTACAGAAGGACAATATTTTGTATGTAATGTACTGCAGAAATGAGAAGAAAAACCAAAAAGTCTAAAAGAAGTTTTCTATGATAATTAACTTTAAAAAGAATACCCATTTCTGATGAAGGTGTCTTTTTAAAGTTATAACTTATATTTTACATATAATGTCTAATGTACAGTATTTTTTAATATGAATAATGATATGCCAATTCAATATAGAAGAAATAGCATGAAGCCGTTGCAGATTGATCTCAACCTGGTATTTCTGTATTATACATTTTAAAACACATTTCCTTGAAGAAAAATAAGATTTGCTGAGCAAATATCTTACCTACTGCTGTGGAATCATTTTATTTCACAGAGGGAAACCTAGGATGATCTTTACAGCTCAACACAGAAGCATACAAAATTTTTCATGTGTATACTATGCAAATGCCATAACTGATCCTTGCTGACATTATAGAAACTATACCCAGTATGCTTTAACAGGGATTAGAAATTCACATAGTGTGATGCTTCTCTTTGTTTTACTTAAGGTTAAATATCTGTTAGGAAACCATGAATACTCTTAGCAACCTTCTGAGCATGTCCACAAAAATAAATGGATATGGCTTATTGATTGGATTATTCATTTTTAATTGCTTTTATGTATTCATTAATGGTTTAAGTTGATCACAACATATGTGCTTCTGACATATAGTCCCACAGTCCTGACACACAGCTGTCGGATGTCAGCTGAAGATGTCTGGATAGCTGAGACAGAGGGAATTGGAGTACATTACTTCAGCTGATGTAGAGGAGAAGGATGTTGCATTATGCTCCCAAAAGCAGATGTGAAACTGACATACGAAGAAGTAGCAGTAATGTCTCATATTGTCATTTGAAAAGCTGTTGCATTACTTAGAATTACTGAATGCATGAATTCAGTCACAGTCTCCATTTATGGCAAGATCTTTGTTGAACATTACTTTTGTGATAACTTTATATCAGCATATTCCACTATTTTATTTTGATACAAATGTAGGTTTATGCAGCTTAACATATAAAAAGTTATTTACTTTTATTGAGTTATTGAGATACCCTACGAGCTTTAGCCTTCATTTTTTCCGTTAGAAAAACAGCTTTTACATTCAGCATCAAATCAAGGTTGATGGGGACACCTGGACAAAAATGATGGTGAAAGGGTCACTTCCCATTTGAAATTTGGATAACTTCATCCAAGTTTTCCAAAGACCTGGCACTATCCTTCATAACTCTGGTTGTTATGTCTGTATTTTCATTGTTTAGTTATTCAATTTTTAGCTCTGCAATGGAAATAACTATTAAAAACATAATTTAAAAAATCAAATTTAAATACACTGTGTATACATTCAATGCAAAAAAAATAACACACCAAGAAGGAGTTGTTGAAGTCAAACAAAACTTTCTGCGTTTGAGTATAATGATTATGTAAGTGATTACAATATTAGAGAAAAAGTATGAGTTTATTGGGCAAAATAGTACAATTGTACCCTGTAGGGCCGCTGCTAGCCTGGATACAAGATGAGATATGATTGAGCATAGAGGCATACAGATCCGTGATGGCACCACTGCAAACTAAGTTGGCGGTGTAACACTGTCAATGGCTGGACACTTAATGGGTACCATGACACCAAATTTCCTTCTGCAAAATGCCTGGAAATTGTCCAGAAAGATATAGGGGTGTGTAATGAAGGTGTCACGTGTGTCTGAATGGTGGACAACAAAACTGTGGGAGCTCCTTGTGCTTGTCGGTAGATAAAATGATCCTCTCTACTGGTAGTTTGTCTGGACCATCTAGAACCTGTTAGTAATGTGTGTGCCCTCACGTAACCACTGTTCCCAACACCTCTTAGACAGGCAATCCATTGAAATGAACATCATTCTTCTCTCAGTCCACCAGTAAGCCTCCTCTCAAAGTCTGTCACCTGGGGAAAATGTCTTCTAGTGCAGTCAATGATCTTTCACAAAGAGGTACGCTACCCAAAAGTAGAATTTGAAAGTCTTTTTATGTGGCAGTGGGAGAAGCACTTTTATGTCCTCTTGTGGCAAGGTCTAGTATGTAATCAGACCACACCTGACATACAACTACACATACATACAAAAAAAAAATACCACATCCATTTAAGTGCAAAGAGGCCACCACGGTCATCTTCATTGAAGATCCCATGTGAAATCTCATGCGAGGTGACGTATGATGTCGCCACACGGCCAGCGTGATGACATCATCACGCAAAATGCGAGGTTTCGCGTGGGATCTACAATCAAGATGGCCACAGTGGCCTCTTCACAGTCAAATGGATGAGGTGAGTATTATTTTTTTAACCCCTGAAAGGCCTCCATTTTTACATCAGATGCCGAGATCCGCAATGAGCGTGGCATCTAAGGGATTCAATGATGGGGGTAGGGGGCTTACAATCCCCGTAATTGCACCTGCTACTTACAAAGAAATGTAATTAATAATTCGTCACAAAGCAAATTTCTTTATGAAATACGTCGAAGCATCCAAATTGAAGTTTACATGTAACAGATGGGTATCTGTTACAGATTTTATATCAGGGCCCAGAAGATTAGGTTACACCTCTGACTTTGGCTCATTGCTTCTGCAATTCATATCCACCCTCTATAGCAAGCTATCCTCCATCCAGCTGTCCCTTTAACACTGCCATCCTGTAGCTTCCACCAATACTGTACCAGCTGCTGCCCCATGTACCTACATTAGTTTTCTTTTAGACTGCTTGGAATGAAATTTTACTGATCTCGTCGCTCGCTTCCCAATCACTGGCCGCAGGGATCACATGTCCGAATGGAGGGTATAGAGTATAGAGACCAGTGAGGACACAGCAGAGAAGTGGAAGGAGAGCAGCGGGGACCAGAAATGTATCACTACTTTTATGATATCACTTTTCAAAAAAAGTAATTTGACATGGCTGGACAAACCCTTCTTAACATAGAGCCCAGATCAGACCCCAAATGTAGACTCCCACACCAGACCTCCAAATTAATACAAATCTCCAGACCAGGCTCCAGAATTAATACAAACTTCCAGAAAAAAAACAGACCTTTAGACAAACCCCACAGTTAATACAGACCTCCAGATCAGACCCTAAAATTAATCCAGATCCCAGATAAGCTCCTAAATTCATACAGATTCCAAGTCAGTAGCAAATTGATTCAGACTCCGAATCAGCCCCAAAATGTATGCAAACCCCCAAATCATCCTTCAAGTGTATACAGATCAGCTCACAAATTTATACAGACCCCCAGATCAGACCCAGCATTTATACAGGTCAATCCACAAATATATACAGACCCAAAATTTATACAGAGCCCAAGATCTGACCCAACGTTTATACAGATCTGCCCACAAAAGTATACAGAGACCCAACATTTATACAGACCCCCCCCCAAATCATCCCTCAAATATTTACAGATCAGCCCAAAATTTTATACAGATTGCCAGATCAGACCCCAAATTTATACAGACCCCAAATCAGACTCCTGTCACCCCCTATTAACCGCACCTCACTCCTTATGCACTGAGTGCCCCCATCCCCCCATGTATCTCCCCTCATACACTGAGCAAACCCCACAGTATCTCCACTCATACACTGAGTACTCTCATCCTCCACAGTATCTCTACTCATACACTGAGCACCTTCATCTTCTGCAGTATCTCACCTCATACACTGATCACCCTCCACAGTATTTCCCCTCAAACACTTAGCACCCTCCAGAGTGTCCCCTCTCATTCACTGAGCACCCCACACAGTATCTCCCGTCATACACTGAACACCCCCCACAGTATCTCCCCTCATATACTGAGCACCCCCCACAGTATCTCCACTCATACACTGAGCAACCCTTTCCCTCACAGTGTCTCTCCTCAGACACTGAGAACCCCATCCTCCACAGCATCTCCCCTCATACACTGAGCACCCCCACAGTATGTCCCCTCATACACTGAGCACCTCCCACAGTGTCTCCCCTCATACACTGAGCACCCCCCCCACACACACACAGTATCTCTCCTCAAACGCTGAGCAACTCTTTCTCTCACATTATCTCCCCTCAGACACTGAGCACCCCATCCTCCACAGTATCTCCCTCATACACTGAGCACCCCAATCCCATACAGTATCTCCCCTCATACACTGAGCACCCCCATAGTATCAGCCCCTTATACAGTATATTGAGCACCCCCAACCCCCCCCCCCCTTCAGTATCATGTCTTTCCCTAGTATCAGCTCCTCATTCAGATAATCCAGCGCATTTACATGTTTAAACTCACTGTGAAAGCAAGCTCCTCACAGGTCAGCATCTTCTTCCTCTCTATCTTAGGATAAGCCCCTCCCCCTTCCCTCACAGCTCTCCACATAAGGCTACCCTTTCCTACCCATCGTCCCCACCCTGTGCATTATCACACTATTATTTCCAGTGGCAGCGTCCATGTGGCAGCGTAGTATCTAAGGTAATAATGTTATGTATTCAGGAGCACTGTGAAACTTTGATGTGTTTTATCCTCTCAAGGCTTGAATTGAGGCGATTTGAAAATAGTTCTCTCCGGAGTAATCTATAACAGGAGTAGGAGCTAGACAAGCTGCATCGGCTCCACTCTGTAACTACACAGGAACTCCCCTCTCTTGGCAGGAAACAGGACCAGCCCACTCCTCCCAAGAAGGGAGAAACGGTGATTAACCCCGTTCCTACCAACCTTTGTCATATCTTCCTTGTTGGTAGTAATAGCCAGGAAACAAACAGTGAAATACGTAAAATGCCTAACAAACAATTTGGAGTACCCCTGATCTGAAGTACAGATGTACCCCAAAGTGATGTCCTTAAAGTGTACAACTCATACCATAAAATTCAAGCTGTTGAAGAAAAAAATAAAGTTATTTTATGGCTTATGAAATGTGAACATTAAAAAGAAAAAAATTGCTTGTTTCTTATGTCCAAAAAAGCAATTGTCCTTTAGGAGTTGATTACTACAGTACTGTATGTATATACACATTTTTTTGTGGGATATATACTGTACTCCTGATCTTTTAAGACCCTATCTGTACCCCTGGAAGCACTTTATGCACACCGCTTCCTATAATTTATGAAATTGACTGTGTTGTTGGTACAATATTTCTGCATTTGGAGCCCAACTTTTAATTTTTCCTGGGTCCATGTTTTACATAACAACAACCCTAAACATGGGAAAATAGACATATTTCAGATATGACCAATGCATTAATGTTTAGAGAAGATTAAAAAGAAAACCTCATGTTATAAAAACAGAAAAACCTCACATATATAATAAAAAATATAGTACCAATTAAAAAAGATGCACTCTCCATTACACACTATGACAGATATTTAGTCCATTACTGACATCCCATCCTCCCCATTACTACCCAGGATTTGCATTTTTTGGAAGCAAAAAGAACATTGAAAATATATGCGCATTTTCCTTACACTAATTATGCACAGTGAAAAGTTTCCTTTCATGGAGACTCATTTAAATTCTGTTGCTAACTTGTCTTGTCTAAAACCACATTCGTCTTAACTGGCTTTAAAAGAGAATATAAAAGTTTCTGCTGTATTTAAGACTCTTTTAGTTTGCATTTTTTGCTTCATACACTTTAAGCTTTTGCTTTCTAGAGTTTTTTTTACGTATTAAATCCTAATTAGATCATTGAATTTTTTTGTATATGCATATGTAATATTTGTTAAAACTGAAACATTTAAACTCAAATCTTACATGAAACAAGTTCTTACAGTATTATGTATGTTCTGTCTAAGCTGAAACTCTATTGTAATGTTAATTTTTAATCTTCCTAATCACCTAAAATATACAGTAACTCATATTTAACCAATTTATTTTCCATTAAAGGGTACTACTGAGTGCACAGCTATAGAACATTTGTTTTATTAAAGGGCATCTGTCAGCAGATTTGACCTGAGAAAAATCATGTTTTAATATATGAAAATGAGGGGGTTGGTCATGTGATATTTTTATAGAGCCGCTCATTACGGACATGGCCATATCTAATATGTCTATTTTATAAAAAAAAAATTAAGAAAAAATTGCTTGATGAAGAGAAAGGAATATTTTTTTCTTACTGTAAACATCCTAAATTTACCAAACATTTTGAAAGATTTTTAATTTTCAAAACTTGAATTTCTCTGCTTTTAAGGGCTCATGCACACAAACATATTTTCTTTCTGTGTCCATTCCGTTTTTTTGTTATTCTGTGTGCATTCCGTTTCCGTATGCCCATGTTTCCGTTCCACAAAAAAATAGAACATGACCTATTATTGTCCGCATTACAGACAAGGATAGTACTGTACTATTAGAGGCCTGATGTTCCGTTCCGCAAAATATGGAATGCACACGGATGTCATCCGTATTTTTTGCAGATTAGTTTTTTGCAGACCGCAAAATACATACGGTCATGTGCATGAGCAGATAGTGATACCTCACACAATAGTTATTACTTTACATTTTCCATATGTCTACTTTATGTTTGCATCATTTTGTAAATGTTATTTTATTTTTTAAATATATCAGAAGGCTTAGAATTGTACAATTAATTTTTAAAATTATTAAGAAAATTTCAAAAACTCACTTTTTTAAGGACCAGCTCAGTTATGAAGTCACTTTGTGAGGCTTAGTAGAAACCACCCATAAATGACCCAATATTTTTGATCTTACAAACTTTGTTAACCCTTTAGGTTTTCCACAAAAATTAATGGAAAATAGAGTTGAAATTTCTAAATTTCACTTTTTTTTTTGGCAGATTTTTTGTTTGAATCATTTGTTTTCTGTAACACAGCAAGGAATAACATCCAATCCATCTAAACTCAATATTTGTTACCCTGATTCTGTAGTTTACAGAAACACCCCATATGTGGTCATAAACTGCTGTATGGGTACACGGAAGGGCTCAAAAGGAAAGGAGCGCCATATGTTTTTTGGCGGGCAGATTTTTCTGGACTGGATTTTAGGCACCATGTCACATTTGAACCCCCCCCCCCCGATGCACCCCTACAGTAGGAACTCCCAAAAAGTGACCTCATTTTGGAAACCACAGGATAAGGTGACAGTTTTATTGGTACTATTTTGGGATACATATGATTTTTGATCGCTCGATTTTGCCCTTTTTTTTTTAGTTCTGGCACAATTTTTATTTTCTTTTTTTTTTACGATGTTCACCTGACTATGTGCTATTTTTATAGAACAGGCTATAGGTTATAGACACAGCGATCCCTAATATGCCTATTTTTTTGTTTCAGTTTATATAATAAAAACATTTTTGAAAAGAAATCATGTTTTGTGTCATTTTTTTTAAAATTTTTTGGGTGATTGTCTTAGGCAAGGGTTAATTTTGTGCATGATGGGAAGACGGTTTAATTGGTACTATTTTGGTCTATATTGGACTTTTTGATCACTTGGCATTATGCTTTTTGTATGTAAGGTGACATATGGCATTCACCTTAGTGGGTAGATCATGAGATATTTTTAAAGCAGGTTGTTACGGATGCAATGATACATATTATGCTAAGTCATGTTTTTGTGTCTCCATTTTCTGAAACCCTTATTTTTTATTTTTTGGGTCTTATGTAGAGATGAGCGAGTAGTGTTCGATCGAGCCGGTATTCGATCGAATACTACGCTATTCGGCATACTCGATTTCAATCGAGTATAACGGCGATGGCGCACTTAGAATTCGTTTCCCCTCCCACCTTCCCTGGCGCTCTTTTTCCACCAATCACCATGCAGGGGGGGTATGACAGGCACGCTGAGCACGCTGGCAGCGCGAAAACGGCGTCTACATGCATTGGCTGGAAAAACCATGTGACCTCGAATATTAAAAACTCAGCTCTTCCTGCTCGTACGCATATGCTGCGTGAACTTAGTCAGGGACAGAGGCTGGAGAAGGGAGAGACAGGTTTTAGCTGTTGGACAGGCAGGAGCGTGATTAAAAGCCCTTATCAGGGCTACTACAGTGGACTTCAGTGATAGCTTACTACAATATAGACTTTACAGAGAACGGCTTGCTGTATTCAGGGATAGCTGCTGGAGTAGGGACAGAGAGAGGCATTTAGTGGTGTATTAGGTGCTCTGCTACATACCAAACTATATTTGGCACTACTGCTGTGTACCTTGAAAAATACAATATATAGGTTTTATAACTGGCAACTGTACTGTGCGTTCTCTTGCAAAGTAATTTCTCATAACTCGGTGTTCATACACCCTGTCTGATCACTAGTACACGGCTGTGTACCTTGAAAATACAATATATAGGCCTTAACTGGCAACAGTACTGTGCGTTCTCTTGCAAAGTAATTTCTCATAACTGGTGTTTCATACCACCGTCTGTTCAGTTACTACACGGCTGTGTACCTTGAAAAATACAATATATAGGCCTTAACTGGCACTGTACTGTGCGTTCTCTTGCAAAGTAATTTCTCATAACTGGTGTTCATAACCCACCGTCTGTTCAGTTACTACAACAGCTGTGTACCTTGAAAATACAATATATAGGCCTTAACTGGCAACTGTACTGTGCGTTCTCTTGCAAAGTAATTTCTCATAACTGGTGTTCATAACCCACCGTCTGTTCAGTTACTACCACCGGCTGTGTACCTTGAAAAATACAATTAGGCCTTAACTGGCAACTGTACTGTGCGTTCTCTTGCAAAGTAATTTCTCATAACTGGTGTTTCATACCCACCGTTGTTCAGTTACTACACGGCTGTGTACCTTGAAAAATACAATATATAGGCCTTAACTGGCAACTGTACTGTGCGTTCTCTTGCAAAGTTAATTTCTCATAAACTGGTGTTTATACCCACCGTCTGTTCATTACTACACGGCTGTGTACCTTGAAAAATACAATATATAGGCCTTAACTGGCAACTGTACTGTGCGTTCTCTTGCCAAAGTAATTTCTCATAAACTGGTGTTCATACCCACCGTCTGTTCAGTTACTACATCGGCTGTGTACCTTGAAAAATACAATATATAGGCCTTAAACTGGCAACTGTACTGTGCGTTCTCTTGCAAAGTAATTTCTCATAACTGGTTCATACCCACCGTCTGTTCAGTTACTACACGGCTGTGTACCTTGAAAAATACAATATATAGGCCTTAACTGGCAACTGTACTGTGCGTTCTCTTGCAAAGTAATTTCTCATAACTGGTGTTCATATCCCACCGTCTGTTCAGTTACTACACCGGCTGTGTACCTTGAAAATACAATCTATAGGCCTTAACTGGCAACTGTACTGTGCCGTTCTCATTGCAAAGTAATTTCTCATAACTGGTGTTCATACCCACCGTCTGTTCAGTTACTACACGGCTGTGTACCTTGAAAAATACAAATCTATAGGCCTTAACTGGCAACTGTACTGTGCGTTCTCTTGCAAAGTAATTTCTCATAACTGGTGTTCATACCCACCGTCTGTTCAGTTACTACACGGCTGTGTACCTTTGAAAAATACAATCTATAGGCCTTAACTGGCAACTGTACTGTGCGTTCTCTTGCAAAGTAATTTCTCATAACTAGGTGTTCATACCCCACCCGTCTGTTCAGTTACTACACGGCTGTGTACCTTGAAAAAATACAATATATAGGCCTTAACTGGCAACAGTACTGTGCGTTCTCTTGCAAGTAATTTCTCATAACTGGTGTTTCATACCCACCGTCTGTTCAGTTACTACACGGCTGTGTACCTTGAAAAATACAATATATAGGCCTTAACTGGCAACTGTACTGTGCGTTCTCTTGCAAAGTAATTTTCTCATAACTGGTGTTCATACCCACCATCTGTTCAGTTACTACACGGCTGTGTACCTTGAAAAATACAATCTATAGGCCTTAACTGGCAACTGTACTGTGCGTTCTCTTGCAAAGTAATTTCTCATTAACTGGTGTTTATACCCACCGTCTGTTTCAGTTACTACATGCTGTGTACCTTGAAAAATACAATATATAGGCCTTAACTGGCAAACAGTACTGTGCGTTCTCTTGCAAAGTAATTTCTCATAACTGGTGTTCATACCCACCGTCTGTTCAGTTACTACACGGCTGTGTACCTTGAAAAATACAATCTATAGGCCTTAACTGGCAACTGTACTGTGCGTTCTCTTGCAAAGTAAATTTCTCATACTGGTGTTTCATACCCCACCGTCTGTTCAGTTACTACACGGCTGTGTACCTTGAAAATACAATCTATAGGCCTTAACTGGCAACTGTACTGTGCGTTCTCTTGCAAAAGTAATTTCTCATAACTGGTGTTCATACCCACCGTCTGTTCAGTTACTACACGGCTGTGTTACCTTGAAAAATACAATATATAGGCCTTAACTGGCAACTGTACTGTGCGTTCTCTTGCAAAGTAATTTCTCAATAACTGGTGTTTATACCACCGTCGTTCAGTTACTACACGGCTGTGTACCTTGAAAATACAATATAAGGCCTTAAACTGGCAACTGTACTGTGCGTTCTCTTTGCAAAGTAATTTCTCATAACTGGTGTTCATACCACCGTCTGTTCAGTTACTACACGGCTGTGTACCTTGAAAAATACAATATATAGGCCTTAACTGGCAACTGTACTGTGCGTTCTCTTGCAAAGGTAATTTCTCATAACTGGTGTTCATTACCCACCGTCTGTTCAGTTACTACACGGCTGTGTACCTTGAAAAATACAATCTATAGGGCCTTAACTGGCAACTGTACTGTGCGTTCTCTTGCAAAGTAATTTCTCATAACTGGTGTTCATACCCACCGTCTGTTCAGTTACTACATCGGCTGTGTACCTTGAAAAATACAATCTATAGGCCTTAACTGGCAACTGTACTGTGCGTTCTCTTGCAAAGTAATTTCTCATAACTGGTGTTCATACCCACCGTCTGTTCAGTTACTACACGGCTGTGTACCTTGAAAAATACAATCTATAGGCCTTAACTGGCAACTGTACTGTGCGTTCTCTTGCAAGTAATTTCTCATAACTGGTGTTCATACCCACCGTCTGTTCAGTTACTACACGGCTGTGTACCTTGAAAAATACAATATATAGCCTTAACTGGCAACTGTACTGTGCGTTCTCTTTGCAAAGTAATTTCTCATAACTGGTGTTTCATACCCACCGTCTGTTCAGTACTACACGGCTGTGTACCTTGAAAAATACAATATATAGGCCTTAACTGGCAACTGTACTGTGCGTTCTCTGCAAAGTAATTTCTCATAACTGGTGTTCATACCCACCGTCTGTTCAGTTACTACACGGTGTGTACCTTGAAAAAATACAATATATAGGCCTTAACTGGCAACTGTACTGTGCGTTCTCTTGCAAAGTAATTTCTCATAACTGGTGTTCATACCCACCGTCTGTTCAGTTTACTACACGGCTGTGTACCTTGAAAAATACAATATATAGGCCTTAACTGGCAACTGTACTGTGCGTTCTCTTTGCAAAGTAATTTCTCATAACTGGTGTTCATACCCACCGTCTGTCAGTTACTACACGGCTGTGTACCTTGAAAAATACAATCTATAGGCCTTAACTGGCAACTGTACTGTGCGTTCTCTTGCCAAAGTAATTTCTCATAACTGGTGTTCATACCCCACCGTCTGTTCAGTTACTTACACGGCTGTGTACCTTGAAAAATACAATATATAGGCCTTAACTGGCAACTGTACTGGTGCGTTCTCTTGCAAAGTAATTTCTCATAACTGGTGTTTATACCCACCGTCTGTTCAGTTACTACACGGCTGTGTACCTTGAAAAATACAATATATAGGCCTTAACTGGCAACTGTACTGTGCGTTCTCTTGCAAAGTAATTTCTCATAACTGGTGTTCATACCCACCGTCTGTTCAGTTACTACACGGCTGTGTACCTTGAAAAATACAATATATAGGCCTTAACTGGCAACTGTACTGTGCGTTCTCCTTGCAAAGTAATTTCTCATAACTGGTGTTCATACCCACCGTCTGTTCAGTTACTACACGGCTGTGTACCTGAAAAATACAATATATAGGCCTTAACTGGCAACTGTACTGTGCGTTCTCTTGCAAAGTAATTTCTCATAACTGGTGTTATACCCACCGTCTGTTCAGTTACTACACGGCTGTGTACCTTGAAAAATACAATCTATAGGCCTTAACTGGCAACTGTACTGTGCGTTCTCTTGCCAAAGTAATTTTCTCATAACTGGTGTTCATACCCACCGTCTGTTCAGTTACTACACGGCTGTGTACCTTGAAAAATACAATCTATAGGCCTTAACTGGCAACTGTACTGTGCGTTCTCTTGCAAAGTAATTTCTCATAACTGGTGTTCATACCCACCGTCTGTTCAGTTACTACACGGCTGTGTACCTTGAAAAATACAATATATAGGCCTTAACTGGCAACTGTACTGTGCGTTCTCTTGCAAAGTAATTTCCTCATAACTGGTGTTCATACCCACCGTCTGTTCAGTTACTACACGGCTGTGTACCTTGAAAAATACAATATATAGGCCTTAACTGGCAACTGTACTGTGCGTTCTCTTGCAAAGTAATTTCTCATAACTGGTGTTCATACCCACCGTCTGTTCAGTTACTACACGGCTGTGTACCTTGAAAAATACAATCTATAGGCCTTAACTGGCAACTGTACTGTGCGTTCTCTTGCAAAGTAATTTCTCATAACTGTGTTCATACCCACCGTCTGTTCAGTTACTACACGGCTGTGTACCTTGAAAAATACAATTATAGGCGCTTAACTGGCAACTGTACTGTGCGTTCTCTTGCAAAGTAATTTCTCATAACTGGTGTTCATACCCACCGTCTGTTCAGTTACTACACGGCTGTGTACCTTGAAAAATACAATCTATAGGCCTTAACTGGCAACTGTACTGTGCGTTCTCTTGCAAAGTAATTTCTCATAACTGGTGTTCATACCCACCGTCTGTTCAGTTACTACACGGCTGTGTACCTTGAAAAATACAATCTATAGGCCTTAACTGGCAACTGTACTGTGCGTTCTCTTGCAAAGTAATTTCTCATAACTGGTGTTCATACCCACCGTCTGTTCAGTTACTACAACGGCCTGTGTACCTTGAAAAATACAATATATAGGCCTTAACATGGCAACTGTACTGTGCGTTCTCTTGCAAGTAATTTCTCATAACTGGTGTTTATACCCACCGTCTGTTCAGTACTACACGGCTTGTGTACCTTGAAAATACAATATATAGGCCTTAACTGGCAACTGTACTGTGCGTTCTCTTGCAAAGTAATTTCTCATAACTGGTGTTCATACCCACCGTCTGTTCAGTTACTACACGGCTGTGTACCTTGAAAAATACAATATATAGGCCTTAACTGGCAACTGTACTGTGCGTTCTCTTGCAAACTAATTTCACGGCTGTGAAGGCAAAATATTGTAAAAAAAAAAAAAATGCGGCGGGGGGGCTAGCGGAATAGGACGTGGACGAGGACGGGGGCGCGGAAATGCTGTTGGGGGCCTTGTTGAAGCCAGTGGGGATACAATGCGTGCTGGTGAGGGTCAGCCAGGATCCCGCTCATCCAGAATCCCTGCCTTTATGGGACAGTTAAGCAGGGGGCGGGTTACACCGCTGTTGAGGCCTGAGCAGGTTGAACAGGTGGTGCAATGGATAGCCGATAGCGCTTCCACACAGTTGTCCACCAGCCAGTCATCCACACAGTCTCACTCTGACCCTCCTTCCTCCACACCTGGCCAACAGAGTCATCCCACCATTGACCCCTCCCAGGAGCTCTTTTCGGGTCCTTTTTCAGATGTGCCGGAAGAATCCCAGGAGCTAGCAGAGGAATTTGTTTGTAGTGATGCCCAAACACTTGAGTTTTCGCCATCTCCTGCTGATGTGGACCCTGAGCCAGCATCTGTTATCATGAGCGATGATGATGATGAGACGCAGTTGCCATCAAGGGAGGCTGTTGGAATGTCCAGTGGGCAGGAGGAGGAGCAGAGTGAGGAAGAGGAGGTGGTGGATGACGAAATGACCGACCCCACTTGGCCAGGGGTGATGTCCAGCGGGGAAAGCAGTGGAGAGGTGGTGGTCTGCGCAGCACCGAAAAAGGCAGCAAGAGGCAGAGGGATGTCCAGAGGCAGGCAGAGGGATGTCCACAGGCAGAGGGATGTCCACAGGCAGAGGGATGTCCAGAGGCAGAGGACAGTCCAGACAGAGAAGTGAGGCCACAGCCAGCAGGGCCGAAGCTGTTCCCGGCAGCGGGCAGTCGCGCGAAGCTCCCCCATCGAGGCCTCGTACTTCTGTGGTGTGGAGATTTTTTAATGTTTGTGCGGATGACAAACTGAGCGCGGTTTGCACACTCTGCCACTCAAAACTGAGTAGGGGCTCTGAGAAGAGCAATCTGACCACCTCAGGCATGCGGCGTCACTTGGAAGTCAAGCACTGGGCTGAGTGGGAGAGAGAGCAAACGCAATACAAACTGCGCCCGGTCCTTGCTGCCACTGCCTCTTCCCCTTTGTTGTGTGCTGCCACTGCGGTCCAGACCTCCAGCCAGGACACCTCCACATCTGCCTCTGCCTCGGCTACTTTGGGGCCTTCTCCTTCAGCCTCCCCTTCCCCCGCCTCTTCGCCTGCACCCTTCACACTCCTCGTCCCAACAACTGTCCATCTCGCAGGCGTTCGACCGCAGGCGGAAGTACGCCTCGAGTCACCCCCAAGCCCAAGCCTTAAACTGCCACATCTCCAAACTGCTGGCCCTGGAGATGTTGCCGTTTAGGCTTGTGGAGACGCAGGCCTTCCGCGACCTGATGGCGGCTGCCGCACCTCGCTATTCCGTCCCCAGCCGCCACTACTTTTCCCGGAGTGCCGTCCCCGCCCTGCACCAGCACGTGTCGCGTAACATCAGGCGGGCCCTGAGGTACGCAGTCAGCGCAAAGGTCCACTTGACCACCGACTCGTGGACAAGCGCTTGCGGCCAGGGACGCTACATCTCTTTGACGGCACACTGGGTGAATGTAGTGGAAGCGGGGACGGGGTCGCAAACAGAGACGGCCTACCTACCACCCCCGCCCAAGATTGCCAGCATGGGTTCTGATAAACCCCCCTCCTCCTCCTCCTCCTCCTCCTGCCTTAACATCGCCCTCAGCCGCTAGCTGGAAGCGTTGCAGCACTGGCGCGGGGAGACGTCAGCAGGCGGTGCTTAAGCTCATCAGCTTGGGCGACAGGAAGCACAGCGCCCCAGAGGTGAGGGACGCCATATTGCAGCAGACGGAGATGTGGCTGTCGCCGCTGCAGCTAGGACCAGGCATGGTCGTGTGCGATAACGGCCGTAACCTGGTGGCGGCTCTGGAGCTTGCCGAACTCAATCACGTACCATGCCTGGCCCACGTTTTTAATCTGGTAGTCCAAAAATTTCTGAAAGACTTACCCCAACCTGGCAGAGCTACTGGTGAAAGTGCGGCGCTTGTGCGCTCACTTTCGGAAGTCAACTGTAGCTGCTGCTAGCTTAAAAAAACTCCAGCAACGCCTCCATTTGCCTGAACATCGGCTGTTGTGCGACCTGCCGACTCGCTGGAATTCCACCTATTCCATGTTGGCCAGGGTGTGTGAGCAGCAGAGAGCATTGATGGAGTACCAGATTATGAATCCACGCGTGCCTCCAACTCAGCTCCCTCAGTTTGCCAACCACGAGTGGCCATGGATGGCAGACATATGCGATGTACTGCGTATCTTTGAGGAGTCCACCAAGAAGGTCAGCAGCGAGGACGCTATAGTGAGCGTAACCATCCCGCTCCTATGCGTCCTTAAAGAATCCCTCATCGCAATAAGGGAGAACGCATTGCACGCAGAGGAGACGGGGGTAGGAGGAGACGCAACGGAGCTACACAGTCAGACCACACTTTTGTCTGCTTCACGGTGGCAGTTGCAGGAGGAGGAGGATGAGGAGGAGGACGACGTGGAGGTGGCTGTGGAAGAGGAGGAGGATGCTGGCGGCGAGGGTAGCAGTCAGGCTGTGTGCGTCCCATTGGTTCAGCGCGGATGGGGCGGAGAGGAGGCGGAAGAGGAAGAGGAG